>JAYJMB010013758.1:0-46417 GCA_036873735.1 Pouteria campechiana
TCCTTTTATTATCCTCATGTCCTCATATCTTTCTATAAATCTAGAGTAATCAGAAGAGCTATTCAGAAAGATTACCTCCAGTGTATCACTTTCTTGTCTTGCCTTCTTGGTTACTCTTTTCTATGGAGAATTTTCTCTTTCCTTTTTCATGCTTTCTACACCTTTTGTTCTTGCCATTTCAACAAAATGTTCTAGGTTTTTGGAAAGGAAATGGGATTTCTGGTAGTGAAGTTGGAGAAGGCAGGAAGGTGAACAAAGAGAAATGAGACTTAGATTTAAAAGAAGTGGGAAGATGGATCATCTTCTCTGAAATGGGGGTTTTGGGAGTTTGGAGTAGAAGGCTTTAGGTTTTCGAAGAGGTTTTGAATGAACATTGCGCTTTCAAATTTGTTTTTAAAAGATTTTTGAAATAATAAAGTGTTTTGGCTTCAGATACTCCGAAGGAGATTATTTACTTTGGGGTTTCGAATATTTCGAAGCATTACTTCTGAGGCCTTTGCCGATCTTCAAATGCTTTTGTTTGGGCCTTTGGAGACTTTTGTTTGGGGCTTTAGAGACTTTGAAGTTCGAAATCTGACTTAACTCCTTTATAAGATATATTTTTGGAGTTATGGGTTTTAAGTTATATATTAATTATTAATTCATGTTTATTTAGGAGTTATTACTAAGATAGATAATTAGATATGTATTTGTATATTTCTTGAAACATGAAAGATTTGAATTTATTTCATTTTCTATTTTGCATAGATGAGAACATAGAATGGCTAATTTTTTGATAAATTAAGCATTTTATGCATTAGGATCTAGAATGCCTAGTTCGCTTCTTATCGTGTTAAATCTTTCTTCTAGTAATGGTTTTGTGAAAATCTCTGCTACCCAATTTTCTGTTGGGACAAATTCTAAGCTAATGTCATGGTTTTAAACATGGTCCCTAATAAAATGATACCTAATTTCTATATGCTTAATTCTAGAATATAGAACTGGATTCTTGGTCAGGTCTATAGCACTAGTGTTGTCACATCTGATAGGTATATCAACAAAGTTAAGGCCAAAGTTTTTTAATTGTTGTTTCATCCATAAGATCTATGCACAATAGCTGTCGGATGCTATATATTCAGCCTTAGCAGTTGATAATGCAACTGATGTTTATTTCTTAGAAAACCATGGATGATCATGCTTCTTAGAAATTAGCAAGATCCTGAGGTACTCTTTCTATTTACTTTATATCGAGCAAAATCTGCATTTGAGTAACCTATTAAATTAAAATCTGAACCTTTTGGATACCATAATCCAAGATTAGGTGTATCTAAAAGATATCTAAATATTCTTTTTATAGCAATAAGATGTGACTCTTTTGGTTTTGATTGGAATCTAGCACACATGCATAAACTAAACATTATGTCAGGTCTACTAGCACTTAAATATTGTAGAGATCCTATCATGCTTTTGTAAAGTTTTTGGCAAATAGACTTACCTCTTTCATCTTTGTCCATTTTTATTGAAGTACTCATTGGTGTCTCATACCTTTTTCCATCTTCAATGATGAATTTCTTTAGCAGTTCTTTTGTGTATTTGGCTTGGTGAATGAAGATTCCTTCTTTCATCTGCTTAATTTGCGGCCCCAAGAAGAAGTTGAGTTCACCCATCAAACTCATTTCAAATTCTTCCTGCATTGTCTTGGAAAAATCTTTACAAAGATTTTCATTAGTCGTGCTAAATACTATATCATCAATGTATATTTGAACTATAAGAATATCTTTCATTGCATGCTTACTAAAGAGTATAGTATCAACTTTGGCTCTTGAAAAACCTTTCTCAATGACAAATTTTCTTAACCTTTCATACCATGCTCTAAGAGCTTGTTTTAAACCATAGAGGGCTTTCTAAAGTTTGAATACATGATTTGGGTTAAGAGTTCTTCAAACCTAGTTGGTTGTTATACGTAGACCTCCTCATTAATAAATCCATTGAAGAATGTACTCTTTACATCTATCTGATATAAAGAGAATATCTTGAATATATACAAAGAATGCACTCTTTACATCCAAATATTATATCATCAACATATACTTGAACTATGAGAATATCTTTTGTTGCATACTTAATGAAGAGAGTAGTATCAACTTAACCTCTTAAAAACCCTTTCTCAATGAGAAATTTGTTTAACCTTTCATACCAATCTCTAGGAGTCTGTTTTAAACCATAGAGGGCTTTTTTAAGTTTGAATACATGATTTGGGTTAAGAGTTCTTCAAACCTAGGTGGTTGTTATACATAGACCTCCTCATTAATTAATCCATTGAAGAATGCACTCTTTACATCCATCTGATATAACTTGAAATTCATAAAAGGTGCAAATGCAAAAAACATTCTAATGGCTTCAATTCTTACAACAAGAGCATATGATTCTTCAAAAGCAATGCCTTCCTCTTAACAGTACCCTTTTGCTACTAATCTTGCTTTATTTCTTACTACAATTCCAGATTCATCTAATTTGTTCCTAAAGACCCATTTAGTTCCTATTGCAGATTGATGATTTGGTCTTGAAACAATAATCCAAACATTGTTTCTTTTGAATTAGTCTAATTCTTCTTGCATAGGTGAAATCCAGTTTTCATCTTCTAAAGCCTGTTCTATGCAAGTTGGATCTATTTAGAAATAAAAGTAAAATTGCCACTTACTTGGTGATAAGAAGATCTAGTTCTAACTTTGTCATGTACGTCACCAATTATCTAACTTTCAGGGTGATCATACATAAATCTCCAATCTTTGGAAAAAATATCATTAACTTCATTTTTTACCTCAGTGATGGATGGTTCATTGTTTGTTTCTTCTTTATCCATCTGTATTTCTGATTGAGAGGGTTCCCCTTCTTTGTCTTGTATTTTCATTTTCTCAACTGAAGTTATTAGTTCACCTGTCTCATCGTCAAAATCACTTATCCTTCTAGAAAAATTAGTATTCTCATCAAATTTTACATGAATAGATTCTTCTACAGTCTTACTTTTCAGATTATAAACTCTAAATGCTTTACTAACAATAGAATAACTAAGGAAGATGCCTTTATCAGATTTGTCTTCAAATTTGCCTCAGTTTTCTTTATCATTGTTAAGAATAAAGATTTACAACCAAAATCATAAAAATATAAAATATTTGGTTTCTTTCCATAGTATAATTCAAATGGAGTTTTTTGAGTATGGATCTAACAAAGATTTTGTTAATAATATAACATGCTATGTTCATTACATCAGCCCAAAAATATTGTGGGTGACTATATTTACTCAACATTGTCCTTGCCATCTCTTGCAAGGACCTATTTTTCCTTTCAGCTACTATATTTTTTTGGGGTATTCTTGGTGCAAAGAAAGTTTGAAAAATTCCATTATTTTCACAGAAATTAGTGAATCTATGGTTTTCAAACTCTTCACTATGATCACTCCTTATGGAAACTATATGAGAGCTTTGTTCATTCTGTACATGTTTGGAAAATACTTCAAAGAATGAAAAGGCTTCATCTTTGGACATTAGGAACATTACCTAGGTAAATCTACTAAAGTCATCTGCAATGACATATGCATAATATCTCCCTCCAAGGCTTCTTGTTCTTGTTGGACCAACTAAATCCATATGTAGTAACTGAAGAGGTTTGTGTTGAGCATATAATTAGCTTGATTTTGATGACGAACATTCTTCATGTGTGTTTTGATGATGAGCAAAAAAATATAAGTGAAACATTAAGATACTGACAATCTGTTTTCAAGAATGTTGCAGAAATATTAACAATAAAAGGAAGAAATAAACAAAAGCTCATTAAAAATAGGTATATGAATTACATATATACCTAAATCAATAAAACAAAAATTATAAAATATTGAAGACACGCTTTAGAGAGAACAAGAGTAACTTCAAAGTCTTTTCAACATGCTTCAGAGTGGTTTGAAATGCTTCAAAGCAGTTATAACAAACTTTGAAGATGTTTAGGAATGCTTTGGAGATGTTCAGGGATGCTTCGAAGAACATTGAAAAAGTGCCACAATCTTCACAAAATGTTTCAGAGACATTACAACATACTTCGGAGAACATTGAAAAAGTGTTGGAATCTTCATAGGAAGCTTCAGAGTAAAATTAAATACTTTGGAGAAGTTACAAGTGTCTTTCAGAGAAAATTAGAAAGCTTCAGAAAAGATTGACAAAGCTTTGGAAAAGACTGAAAAAGCTTCAAAGATGATTAAAAAAGCTTCGGAGCAATCATAATGCACTTTGGAGTTCTTTTTTAAAGCTTCGAAGATGTTACAGTGTACTTCAGAGATAATCAAGAAAAGCTTTACAAGTGTCAAGTATACTTCAGAGATGTCACAGTACGCTTCGAAAACAACAAGACAAGCTTCAAAGTAAATAGATACGCTTTAGAGAACTTTGAATCACTTCAGATATGAAAGTGAACATTTGGAAAAGTCAGTGACAGAAGTAGCAGGCCAATACTCGATTGCGGCAAAGTCAGACGTCAGACAAAAGATAAGGTAAAGAAAAACATTTTCAAACGTTTGAATGCCTGTCAAAGTTAGCAACGAAAAAATCTCTCTAAACCTATAAAAAAGAGATTTAAAAGCAAAAAGAAACAACTGATTGAATATCATTTGGACATTGCTGATTATACGAAGAGCATTCAAAATCTCCCTTCAAAAGTTCAACCCCAATAGATACAACTCAGTCAGAGCTCTCAAAGTTCAAATCTCTTCTCAATCAAGGAGTTTGAATCTTTCACTCTTACTACTTATTCATTTACTTGGAATTTTGAATTTATATACAAGTCTACCTAAGCAAGAGGCATTAATCTGTACACTTTACTTTAGTGTTTGATAACACAAGCAGAGTACTTGGTGTTTATGTATTGAGATAAGCAAGTAGGGAACTTACTAAAAGGGTGTAAATTTGTTGGTGAGCTTTGAAAACCAACAAGTTGTGAAAGTTTCTGGTTAGCTTGGAAAACCAGTAAGTTGGTTAGTGAGCTTGTGGTAAAACCAATGTGTATTTGATCAGGTTGATTAAGGTATTAGTGGAACTTAAGTTCAGTATAGAAGACTAGCTTAGAGAAGTAGAGTAGGAACCTAGGAAGGGCCGAACCACTATAAAAATAATGTTTTATGTATTGTGCAATATGTTTTACTCATTCATTTAGCACCATAATTATCTGATTTAGTCAAAAGTTTTGAAAGCTCAATTCAACCCCCACCCCACCCCACCCCCCCTTGAGCTACCATTGTATAAGGGACCAACAAATGGTATCAGAGCAGGCTTCACTAGTTAAATTTTGATCACCAGTATATTAACTTGCGAAGAGATTCAAATGACCGGTATGTTCCACAATACATCTGCTGAAGGACAATCTACTTCCAGACCCCCTCTATTTGATGAAACCCATTACGGGTATTGGAAAATGAGAATGCAAAATTTCTTGACTGTCACAAATTACCAGTTGTGGCTTATAGTGAAAAATGGAAAGAATGTTCCCAACACTAAAGACAAATACACTAAAAAGTATATACAGGTAGTAGAACATGATGCTAAGGCAAAGAACTACCTTTACTATACTTTAACCCCCTCTAAGTTTGAAAAGATTTCTGCATGTGATTCAGCTAAAGAAATCTAGAATAAACTCAAAGTAGCACATGACGGTACAAACCAGGTAAAGGAGACTAAAATAAATATTCTAGTACAAGAATATGAAGCCCTCTCCGTGAAAGAATAAAAAATCATCTCTAAAATGTTTGGAAGATTTCAGAAAATCACCTACAACTTAAAGAGCTTAGGAGAAAAATACAAAAAGACCAATTTGGTAAAGAAAATCTTGAGATCTATGCCTAGACACTGGATGCCTAAAGTGACTGCTATAAAAGAAGCAAAAGATCTAACACAGGTGACAGTAGAATAACTCATGGGATCACTCATGACCCATGAAGTTCTGATGAAATAAAAAACACCAGATGAAGTCAAAGGAAGAAAACAATAGTTCTATAAGCAGAATCAGAAAATGAAGAATCTTTAGAAGATGCCTCAACCACAGAAGATGATGAGGATATGGCTATGATAACCAGAAGATTCAGAAATATGTTCAAGAAGAAAAGCTTTGGAAACAATTCCAAGAACTTTAAAAGTAAAGACAAGAAAAAGTAAGTTCCAATCTATTACAATTCCAGCAAGCCTAGGCATATGAAGGTTGACTGCCCAGAACCAGACAAAAAGCAAGGAGACAAGAAGAAAAGTTATAACTCTTACTTTGATGAAAAGAATTTTTTTGAAAGCAAAAAATTTGGAAAGAAGAAGAAAGCAATTACTACATGGGAGATGCTAGAACATATTATGCAAGAAAGCTTGAGTGAAGAAGAAGAAAAAAATGAAGCTCAATTCAACTCATTCATCTCCAAAGAAAAGGATAAAGAAGAGCAACATACTGGAATAAGCTTTATGGCTATCCACAATGATGAGGTAAATTCGAAACCTAAAATTTCTAATATTGAATAATTATTAGAAGAATTATATTCAGATTTTAAAACATTAAAAGCTAAACACAAGGAAACTAGAAGATAACTTGAAAGAACAATTAATGAATGCTCCAAATTAAAATAAGGAAACACATTGCTCAAAACTTATCAAAATATCAATTTAGAACTTGAGCAAATTAAAGTAGAAAATCATGATCTTAGAAGAACTTTAACTACTACCTTATTCAAACTTAAGACAAATAAAGATATGGGAACCCAAAGAAAGAAAATTCACAAAAGAAAATTAGAACTCAAACAGAATATGATTTGGATTCCCAAGATAGCTGCTAAAGTTGTAAATGCAACTATATATCTAGAAAATAGATTAGTAGCACCTAAAAACCAATGGATGCCAAAATATTCTGCTACTAACCCACCTGGACCCATTCCTAAATGGGTATCAAAAGTTACAGGTTAAATTCATTACTGCAGGTGTGTTTGAGAGCCATACAGAATAGCAAGTGGTACATTTATAGTGGTTACTCAAGACACATGACAAGAGAAAGAGAGCTGTTCACAGAACTAAAAGCTAAAAATGGAGGACCAGTTACATTTGGGGATAATGGAAGAGGTAGAGTAGTTGGAATTAGTAAAATTGGCCAACCTCTCTCTATTACAATTTCAACTGTTTTATTAGTAGAAAGATTGAAACACAATCTTTTAAGTATAAGTCAATTCTGTGATAATGGTTACAAAGTTGTATTTGAATCTCGTACTTGTTCAATATTAGATAGTTCAAATTCAGTTGTAGTACTTGGAAAGAGACATGGAAATGTGTATTTGGTGTACTTATGAGATATATAAGTCAAATGTCTTGCTGTAAATGAAAATGAACCCATGTTGGGGCATAGAAGATTAGGACATGCCAACAAGAATTTGATTAAAAGACAATATGATATAGATCTAGTTGTTGGCTTACCAAAACTTACATTTGACAATAAGTTATGTGATGCTTGCATGAAAGGCAAGGAAGTAAAAGAATCATTCAAATCAAACAAAGAAGTATACACAACCAAACCTCTTCAGTTTCTACATATGGATTTAGTTGGTCCAAAAAGAATAAGAAGCCTTCAAAAGGAAACATTATGCATATGTCACTATAGATGACTTTCATAGATTTACCTACTTAATGTTTTTAACATCCAAAGATAAAGCTTTTTCATTCTTTGAGGTATTTTCCAAATGTTTAAAGAATGAACAAAGCTCTCATATAGTTGCCATAAGGAGTTATCATGGTGGAGAGTTTGGAAACTATAGATTCACTAATTTCTGTGAAAATAATGGAATTCTTCAAACATTCTCTGTACTAAGAACACCTCAACAAAATTGAGTAGCTAAAAGGAAAAATAAATTCTTGCGAGAGATGGTAAGGACAATGTTAAGTGAATCCAATCATCCATAATATTCTTAGGCTGAAGCAATAAATATAGCATGCTATATTATTAACAGAATCTTTGCTAGATCCATACTCAACAAAACTTCATTCAAATTATACTATGGTAAGAAACCAAATATTTCATATTTTCATGCTTTTGGCTGTAAATGCTTTATTCTTAATCTTGGCAAAAATTTGAAAACAAATATGATGAAAGCATCTTCCTTGGTTATTCTATTGTTAATAAAGCATTTAAAATTTATAATCCAAAAAGTAAGACTATAGAGGAATCTATTCATGTAAAATTTGATGAAAATACTAATTCCTCTGGGAGAACAAGTGATTTTTATGATGAGATAGGTGATCGAATAACTTCAGTTGAGAAAATGAAAATATAAGACAAAGAAGGGGAACCCTCTCAATTAGAAACACAGATAGATGAAGTAGAAATAGACAATGGATCATCCATCACTGAGGTAAACAAGGAAGGTAACGATATTTTTTCCAAAGATTGAAGATTTATGCATGATCACCCTGAAAGTCAGATAATTGGTGATGTATATGACAAAGTTAGAACTAGATCTTCTAATCACCAAGAATGTGGCAATTTTGCTTTTATTTCTCAAATAGAACCAACTTGCATAGAATAGGCTTTAGAAGATGAAAACTGAATTTTAGCTATGCAAAAAGAATTAGACTAATTCAAAAGAAATAATGTTTGGACTATTGTTCCAAGACCAAATCATTAATCTACTATAGGGACTAAATGGGTCTTTAGGAACAAACTAGATAAATCTAGAATTGTAGTGAGAAATAAAGCAAGATTAGTAGCAAAAGGGTATTATCGGGAGCAAGGTATTGATTTTGAAGAATCGTATGCTCCTGTTGCAAGAATTGAAGCTATTAGAATGCTACTGCATTTGCATCTTTTATGAATTTCAAGTTATATTAGATGGATGTAAAAAGTGCATTCTTAAATGGATTTATTAATGAAGAGGTCTATGTAGAACAACCACCTAGGTTTGAAGATCCTCATAACCCAGATCATGTATTCAAACTTAAGAAAGCCCTCTATGGAGAAAGATTTTTCAAGAGGCAAAGTTGATACTACACTCTTTAGTAAGCATGCAACGAAAGATATTCTTATAGTTCAAATATATGTTGATGATATAGTATTTAGCGCAAATAATGAAAATCTTTATAAAGATTTTTCCAAGACAATGCAGGGAGAATTCGAAATGAGCTTGATAGGTGAACTCAACTTCTTCTTAGGACTGCAAATTAAGTAGATGAAAGAAGGAATCTTCATTCACCAAGCTAAATGCACAAAAGAACTACTAAAGAAATTCAACATTGAAGATGGAAAAGGTATGGGACACCAATGAGCACATCAATAAAAATGGACAAAGATGAAAGAGATAAGTCTATCTGTCAAAAACTTTACAAAAGCATGATAGGTTCTCTGCTATATTTGACTGCTAGTAGACCTAAAATAATGTTTAGTATATGTATGTGTGCTAGCTTCCAATCCGAACTAAAAGACTCACATCATATTACTGTAGAAAGAATATTTAGATATCTTTTAGATACACCTAATCTTGGATTATGGTATCCAAAATGTTTAAATTTTAATTTAATAGGTTACACAAGTGCAGATTTTGCTGGATATAAAGTAGACAGAAAGAGTACCTCAGGATCTTGCCAATTTCTAGGAAGCATGATTATCTCATGGTTTTCTAAGAAACAAACATGAGTTGCATTATCAACTGTTGAGGTTGAATATGTAGCAGCAGGTAGTTATTATGCACAAATCCTATGGATGAAACAGCAACTAAAAGACTTTGGGCTTAACTTCATTGATATTCCTATTAGATGTGACAACACTAGTGTTATAAATCTGACTAAGAATCCAATTGTACATTCTAGACTAAACATATAGAAATTAGGCATCATTTTATTAAGGACCATGTTCAAAATCATGACATTAGCTTAGAATTTGTCCTAACAGAAAATCAGCTAGTAGACATCTTCACAAAACCATTGCCAGAAGAAAGATTCAATATGATAAGAAGAGAATTAAGCCATCTATATCCATGTGCATAAAATGCACAATTCATAAAACAAAGTATTCATAATAACGTCATTATTAAAAATATTTTTTTACTAATCAGCAAGAAAATCTATAACACCCTCTAGCTCCTCAATACGCTGATTAGCCTTTGCCAATTCTTCTTCAAGCTTCTTCATGCGATCTATGACCTTCTCATATGCTACACATCCTTTTGTCAGAAGACGATCAACATTGTGGTTGGATCCTCTAGCATAAAATAATTCCTCTTTTAACTATTTTATATGCTTCTTAAGAAAATGAACTCGAATGGACTCCTCAGACTGATCATTCTCTCTTTCATCCTGAACTTGATTTGTTGAAAACCTTGATAATGCCATGTTTTTTTTTTGAAACTATGGTTAAGCTTCTATCTATGTAACATGTAAAATGAAAAATATATTGATGCATACTTAGTTATCTATCTTGGTAATGATACACAATCAAACATGCATTAGTGGGTCAAAAGGACAACTAATGTGTACACTAAAACTATAATCTAGTTTACAAGTTTTAGAGTTATGTCAAATTTTGGACTTTGGAGTCTCCAAAGACCCAAAAAAAAAGTCTCCAAAGCTCGACAAAAATCCTGAAGGACTAAATAAAAGTATCTAAAGATCAGCAAACTCCTCCGAAGCAATGCTTCGGAATATCTGAAACTTCCAAATCAAATAATCTTCTCTGAAGGATCTCTTTCAGAGTATCCGAAGCCTAAACACATTAGTGTTTTGAAGAAATTTATAAAACCAATCTGAAAGCATAAAATTCATTCGAAACTTTTCTAAAAACCTAAACCCCTCTTCTTCGAACTCCCTGAATCCCTCCTTCAGAGAAGATGGCCATCTTCTCACTTCTTTTAAATCTAAATCACAACACTCTCAATTTACCTTCTAGCCTTCTCCTACTACTCTCTTAGAAACTTCATTTCCCTTCCAAAAACCCTAGAGATCTCTATCAAAATGGTAAGAACCAAAGGATCAAAAAGTTAGAGGAAAGAAAGAGGAGACTCACAACAGAAAAAATCTACTAAAAAGATAAGAAAACAAACAGATATTCTTGAGGTAATATTTCTAAATAGTTCATCCGACTATTCAAGATTCACTGAGAGATATGAGGATAATAAAAGAAAAAATATTTAATTTCAGAGTCTTTAGCATGAATTTTGAAGTATTGGAATGGTTAAGCCACCAAGGATGGAATAGTTATGTGAGTTACTGAGATAGCATGTATCCAAGATTAGTAAGGGCACTGATCTGTAACCTCAATATAAGAATAGGTAAATCATGGATAGGAGAAATAGAAATTGAATTATCCACAGAGAGTATAAGGAATTGCTTCAATCTCCCTAATGAAGTAGAGGAGATCGAATGGCCTTCAAGAGCACCAATATTCTCTGACTTGGCAAAAATTGAGATAAATGAGAAGGAAAACTCTTTGCGTGTCAGTCATTTGAATGCGATTCTAAGGCAAGCTTTTCTTATAGTCATGAATAATGTACCTCCAAGAAGAGGAGCAGCAATAGATATCTCTGAAAAAGATGCCAGAATCATGTGGGCATTGAAGAACAGAAGAAAGTTAAACTTAGCCAAACTGATGATAGAGCATATTTGCTTGATCAAAGGCACCACTAGGTTTCCTCTACCTTATGGAATGGCCTTGACCAAGCTGATCAAGGAAGAAGGAGTAGATTTCTCTAATGAGATTGAAGAGCTTTCTAGAATTACAGACAAATTGGATGAAAAGGTAATGATAAGAATGGGCTTTACACAAACTAAACAAGGTTGGATCCTTGAGAAACCAAGAAGAGTAACTCAGATGAAAGGATCCAAACCTAAAAAAATTTCAAAAAGGAGAGATGCTACAGAATAGGCCACTAAACCAAGATAGGAAACTCCCTCTCATGATGAAAAAGAAAGAACTGAAAGACAAGATTTTATTCGTTCACCAGTGGAAAGGGAAGAATTCTCTAGCAGAGAAGAACAAACAGAAATAGTGAGAATAGAAGATGCTGAGGAACAAAGGATTAATGTTGAAGAAATAGTAGAAAAATTTTTAAGAGAGAATATATATGAAGAAACAGGAGCAACACACCCACCTTCACCTATCAGACCTACTCACACTCATCAACCATCTACCTCTTCCATTCCCACATCCCAACCTATGTCAAAGGATCTACAATTCAGAATAACCATGATAGAACACTTCATGCAAACCTTAGCTCTCCAAATGAATGAAACAAATTGTGTTCTTTCAACTACCATGTCTTTCATGATTTTTATAGCCGTTAGGATTGATCAGAGGCTTGATAGGCTTGATCAAAGACTTGATTCTCTTTAAGCCCTAGTGAAATCATTTCAAGGTTAAATCCACTATTTCCACTTCACTCCACCTCAAACCCATTTCACTCCTCCTCTAACTCACTTTCCATCACCTCCACACCATTTCTCTCCATCAAGACCCAGCTCACCAATAACAATAATGTCTTCACCTTCACCTCTTCATCCATCATCACTCTTTGTCATTCAAGAGGTTGCTCAGCCCATGAGTCAACCTTCTAACAAGACTTCTATCATCCCTTACATTTCCCTTTCACAAGCACAAATTTCTCCACCATCACCACGTCCATCAGTTCCAACCTCAGAAAATAATACTCACACTCCCTCAAATGAGTATTATATCTGGATTCCATCCCAACTCTACAATTCCAATATTTTCTTGATGACATTTATTAGATCAAGAGATATAATACCTGACAAAATTGATGACATTCCACCCAAGTGGGTCAATCCTCTTAACCATCCACCAAACTTCAAACCTCCTCTAGTCTACATATATCCTCCCTCTCCACCACAAAAGCCACCTCAAAGCAAACCAATTGATAATAATCCTAATGTTATTCTTCTTCTATCTAATCCAATCATGATGACTTTTTCAGAGTTCAAAGCCAGATCAGAACTCAATCTTGAAGTTGTCAAAATTTTTGCTTTTCAAAGCATTATCATTCCAAACAAGAATTACCATTTTCAGAACTTGAGGATCCTAACCTTCTTTATAGGATTCTCCTTCTTCCAAATCCTCCCTTGACTCCAGAAAACCACACCATTACTATTCTAGATAAGGAGTCAATTTTGTAGGAGTATTCTGAATCACTCCTTCAAATGCTTCCAACTTCCAAACCTATCAGAAAAGTGTTTCCATCTCCTACTGCTCATGATCAACTCTTCATTATGACTCTGGAAGAAAATTCATTCTACAATAATGCCAATCCTGAGGCAATTGCTGATAATTTGCCTCTTCCTTATCCTCAAATGAAAGATCCTTCTCTTCAACATAGGCTGAAAACAATTCAGCCTGCACTAGTGGCATTTCAAAAAATTACTCCCAAAATAGAACCAAAACATCACCTGCAGTTCCCAAACCCAAAACTGTCCCAAAGCCAAAACTAACCCCAAGACCAAAAACACAACCTTCATCTATGCCATCCACCTCTGAACCAAAGAGGAAGCCACGAATTTCACCTCCTAAAGAACATAAGAAGGCTCCTTTAAAAAGAATCACAATGCACTATGAAGAGTACATTGTAAAAATGAATGACAATACAAAAGCTCTCTCAAAAGGGCTTCCTGTAACCTGTCCTGAATTTTTGGATCCAACCTATAGGGACAAAATTGACTTCATTTTTGTATCAAGCTGTGGAACCATAGCTTATACATATGAGTCATCTGTAGCTCTTCCAAAGGATCCATTTTTCATCCCTCCTCCTCCACCAAAAAGGGCTAAAACATCCAAACCATCTTCTTCTGAACCTAAACCACCTCTTCAAAATGTCTTTTTCAAGACATACAGGAGAAAACCTAAATAAATCTATTGTCTTTTACATTTTTTCCTCTATAATGTAATTTTTTTAATCAATGCAAAGTTCAATATTTATATGCATTTTTTCCTGTCACACACTACTATTTGTTTCCACCTTTTTGATTATGACAAAAAGGAGGAGAAATGTGAGTGATATAATAGGGAGAAAATGTGAAAAAAAATATGATATCCAGTGAATTTAATGTGAATGTATGAAATATGATATGCAAATGCAAAATTTATGTTGTATGAAGTATAACTAAATTATGTGCATCAATTCAGGGGAAGCTGCACTAATTTAGTAAATAGATTTTTTTTATTTTGCAACATAAGTTGCTCCAAGTTTAATTGTTAGACAAACTTTGAAGGCTATACATTTATTGTTTTGTCATTATCAAAAAGGGGGAGAATGTTGAGCATATTATTAGCTTGATTTTGATGACAAACATTCTTCATAAGTGTTTTGATGATGAACAAAAATATAAGTGAAACATTAAGGTACTAACAATCTACTTTCAAGAATGTTGCAGAAAAAAAATAAATAAATGCTCATTGAAAATAGGTATATGAATTACATATACACCTAAATCAATAAAATAGAAATTGTGAAATATTGAAGACATGCTTTAGAGAAAACAGGAGTAACTTTGGAGTCTTTTCATCACTCTTTGGAGTGGTTTGAAATGCTTTGGAGCAGTTATAACGAACTTCAAAGATGTTTGGGAATGCTTTGGAGATGTTCGGGGATGCTTCAAAGAACATTGAAAAGGCGCCAGAATCTTCACAAAATATTTCAAAGACATTGCAACATACTTCGGAGAACATTGAAAAAGTGTCAGAATCTTCACAACAAGCTTCAGAATAAAATTAAACACTTTTGAGAAGTTACAAGTGTGTTTTAGAGAAAATTAGAATGCTTCAGAGAAGATTGAGAAAGCTTCAGAAAAGACTAAAAAAGCTTTGGAGAAGATTGAAAAAACTTCGAAGCAGTCACAGCGCACTTCGGAGTTCTTTTTTAAAGCTTTGGAGTTATTACAGTGTGTTTCAGAGATAATCAAGAAAATCTTTGGAAGTGTTAAGTATACTTTGGAGATGTCACAGTACGCTTCAGAAACAACAGGATAAGCTTTGAAGTAAACAGATACGATTTAGAGAACTTTGAGTCGCTTCAGAAAACTTTAAGTCAACTTCAGAGGTTTTTTTCAACACTTTGGATCACTTTTCTAAAGACATTAAAAATTTAAAAAATCCAAACTTCTCTCTAAAAAGGATTTTAATCACTTTGGAGAATCTGAAGAAAATAATTAAGATTATTCAAAATAAGTCTAAACACCATTTGTTCACTCGTCTATTTGGAACACTTAATATGAAAGTGAACATTTGGAAAAGTCAATGACAGAAGTAGAGACGGATACCAGATTGTAGCAAAGTTAGATGTCAAACAAAAGATAAGGTAAAGAAAAATGTTTTTGAATATTTGAATGCCTACTAAAGTCAGCAACAAAAAAATCTCTCTAAACCTATTAAAGAGAAATTCAAAAGCAAAAAGAAAACAACTGATTGAATATCATTCAAACATTGCTGATTAGGAATGGTCCAGGTGGGTTAGTAGCAGAATACTTTGGAATCCATTATTTTTTAGATGCTACTAATCTATTTTCTAGATATATAGTTGCATTTACTACTTTACAACTATTTTAGGAATCCAAATCATATTTTGTTGGGTTCTGATTTTCTTTTGTGATTTTTCTTTCTTTGGGTTCCCATATCTTTCTTTGTTTTAAGTTTGAATAAGATAGTAGTTAAGGGTCTTCTAAGAGCATGATTTTTTGCTTTAATTTACTTAAGTTCTATATTGATATTTTGATCAGTTTTAAGCAATTTATTTTCTTATTTTAATTTGGAGCATTTATTAATTATTCTTTTAAGTTCTCTTTTAGTTTCTTTGTGTTTAGCTTTTAGTATTTTGAAATCTAAATATAGTTCTTCTAATAATTCTTAAATATCAAAAATTTCAAGTTTCAAATTTACCTCATCATTGTGGATAGCTATGAAGCTTATTCTTATATGATGTTCTTCTCGATCCTTTTCTTTAGAGCTGAGTGAGCTAAATTGAGCTTCATTTTCTTCTTCTTCTTCTTCTTCACTTGAGCTTTCTTGCATTATATTTTTCAGCATTTCCTATGCAGCCATAGCTTTCTTCTTCTTTCCAAATTTTCTGCTATTAGAAATATTCTTTTTGTTAAAGTAAGATTTATACTTTTCTTCTTATCTTCTTGCTTTTTGTCTAGTTCAGGGCGATCAAACGTCATATGCCTAGGCTTGTTGCAGTTATAACGAATTGGAACTTCCCTTTTCTTGTCTTTACTCTTGAAGTTCTTGGAATTGTTTCCAAATCTTTTCTTCTTGAACATGTTTCTAAATCTTCTAGTTATCATTGTCATATCCTCATCATCTTCAGAAGTTGAGGCATCTTCTAAAGATTCTTCATTTTCTGATTTTGCTTTAAAGCTATTATTTTCTTGCCTTTGACTTCATATGGTTCTTTCTGCTTCATTAGTACTTCATGGGTCATGAGTGATCCCATGAGTTCTTCTACTATCACCTTTGTTAGATCTTTTGCTTCTTATATAGCAGTCACTTTAGGCATCTAGTGTCTAGGTAAGGATCTCAAGATTTTCTTTACTAGCTTGGTCTCTTCATATTTTTCTCCTAAGTTCTTTAAGCTATTGGTGATTTTCTGAAATCTTCCAAACATTTCATAAATGTTTTCTAATTCCTCCATAGAGAAGGTTTTATATTCTTGCACTAGAAGATTAATTTTAGTCTCTTTAACCTAGTTTGTACCTTCATGGGCTACTTTGAATTTATCCTAAATTTCTTGAATAGAATCAAATGCAGAAATCTTTTCAAACTCAGAAGAAGTTAAAGAATAGCAGAGGCAGTTCTTGCCTTAGCATCACGTTCTATTGCTTGTATATCCTCTATAGTGTATTTGTCTTCAGTGTTGATAACATTCTTTTCATTTTTCACTACAAGCCACGATTAGTAATCTGTGGAAGTTAAGAAATTTTGCATTATTATTTTTCAATACCCATAATTGGTTCTATCAAATAGAGGAGACCTACAAGTAGATTGTCCTTTAACAAATGTCTTGTGGATCATACCGGTCATTTGAATATATTCACAAGTTAATATAATGGTGATCAAAATTTAACTAGTGAAGTCTGCTCTGATACCACTTGTTGGTCCCTTATATAATGGTAGTTCAAGAGGGGGGGGAGGTGAATTGAGCTTTAAAACTTTTTGGCCAAATCAAATGATTAAAGTGTTGAATGAATAAGTAAAACAGATTATAAAATGCATAGTACAAGATTTTTATAGTGGTTCTGCCCTTTCTGGGTTCCTACTCCACTCTCTGAGTCAGTCTCCTCTACTGAACTTAGGTTCCACTAATACCTTGATTAACCTGATCAAATACACATTGGTATTATAACAAGCTCACTAACTAACTTACTGGTTTTCTAAGCTAACCAAAAACTTTAACAACTTGTTAGTTTTTAAAGCTCACCAATAAACATATACCCTTTCAGCAAGATGCCTACTTGCTTATCTCAATACATAAACACCAAGCACTCTACTTGTGTTCCAAACACTAAAATGAAGTATACAGATTAATGTCTCTTACTTAGATAGATTTGTATAGAAAATTCTGAACTTTCAGTAAATGAATAAGCAAACGAGACTAAAAGATTCAAACTCCTTGATTGAGAAGTGATTTAGACTTTGAGGGCTTTTGACAGGGATGTAGCCATTGGAGTTAAACTTTGAAGCAAGATTTTGGATGCTCTTCGTATTTTCAGCAATGATCAGTGATATTCAAGAGTTCATTTTCTTTTGCTTCTAAATCTCTCTTTTATAAGTTAAGAGAGATTTTTCCATTGCTTACTTTGGCAGACATTCAAGCGTTCAAAAACATTTTTCTTTACGTTATATTTTGTCTGACATTTGACTTTACTGCATTCTGGTATCGGTCTACTACTCTGTCATTGGCTTTTCTTAATGTACACTTTCGATATGGGTGTTCTGAAGTTGCTTCTTTAGTTACTTCGAAGAGACGAGTAAATAGTTGATGTCTTGAAAGATTTTGGATGACTTGATTTGTTTTTCTGCAGATTCTCCAAAGCGATTATAATCCTTATTAGTTGTGACAGTTCTTTGCAGAAAAAAGTTTAAATTTTCTTAACTTTTAATGCTTCTAGAAAAGTAATCCGAAGCTTTGTTTAACATTTCCAAAGCATGTCTATTTACTCCAAAGTATACTTGAATTCACTCCGAAATGTGACTCCAAGTTCTCCAAAGCATATCTGTTTAATCTGAAGCATACTTGATAGTTTCGAAGCTTTCTTGATTATCTCTGAAGTACGCTGTAACACTTCTAAAGCTAAAAAAAATTTCCGAAGTGTGCTTGTGATAGCTCCGAAACTTGCTGTGAGGATTCCGAAGCTTGTCTTGCGTTTTTCTGCAAAGATCTGCAATCATCTCTGAAGTATGCTATGACACTCTAAAACTTGTCTGAAGCTTCTCTGTAATGACTCTGAAATGCATTGTAACAATTTTAAAGCTTTTCATTTTACTACGAAGCGTGCCTATGAAGACTCTGATGCTTTCAAATTTACTCCGAAACTTGTGTTTACTCAGAAACTTATCCGAAGCCTTGATTGATTTATTCTGAAGCTTACTATTAGATCTCTAATGCTTGTCCAAATGTCTCCGAGCCATGCTATAACAATTTTGAAGCATTAACTGTTTTCTCCGAAGTTCATTGAGAAGTTCCGAAGTAATCCAATTTGCTCCAAAACACGTTAAAATGATTCCAAAGTTGCTTCTGTTGGCTCCAAAGCATGTCTTCAACACTTCAAAAATTTTGTTTTCTTGATTTAAGTATATGTAAAATTTATATACTTAATTTTGAAAGAGCATTTACTTTGTGTCTTCCTTTTGTCATCATAAAGGTTATTCTCAAGTTGAGTGTGAGTTAATATTTTTGCAACATAGTTGAAAACAAATTGTTAGTACCTTAATGTTTCATTCATGTCTTTGCTCATCATCAAAACATACCTGGTTAAGAATTTTGTCATCAAAATCAAGCTAGTTAACATGGTTCAACAGATATAAGTCTAGAAGGGAAATCATATTAATCCATATTGCTTTAAACCTTGTTTATCATACCTTGGAACATATGTTAAAAATGCTTTAAAGAGATATCTTCTTGAATGAAATGGAATGAGAGCTTAAATAAATTTATAAATATAAAATTATTTAAAGTACATATCCATACTTTATAACTTATGCAAATTTCATATGGATAATTATATTATGATAAAAAATACAATATGTGATTGATCCATGATCTACAACTTGAAAAATCATGTGGGGATAAACATATTTTGATAAGCGTGCTTCATAGAAGATAATCTTTATAGGTAAAAAAAATTTTGCTTAAATGATTTATCCATACTCTAACTTATGTATATTAAATGTGGATAGATGTATTTTTATTTATAATGAAAAATGTCAAGTTAACAATATGGAAAGGTGCAGAAATTTCCAAGTGCAGGTTTGTTGCTATTGTAATTTTGCTATAGTACTTTTGTTATAGTAAAATGCTACAATGCTGCTGTAGTGCCATAAAAAGTCAAGCATCAGATGAATTAGAAGCAACATACAAATTGCTATAGTAATTCTCTATAGTAACCTGCTACAGTAATCGATAGTCGAAGTAGAAGCATCAGACGAAGTAGGTAAATTGCTACAATAATTTTCTATAGTAACTGATAGACGAAGTAGAAACAACAGACAAAGTGCTATAATGATTTGCTAAAGTAATCTTCTACAGTAACGATACTATAGCACAAGAAACAAAGCTTTATCAGCAGACAAAGTAATAGTCAAAGCGATGCAGTGCTACAATGATCTGCTATAGTAACTCTATTACAGTAATCCATAGACAAATATTCGTCTACTACTTACTCTAGAAGAAGTGGAGCTATAATGATTTTCTACAGTAATGATGCTACATTAAAAATTGTTATTTTCAAATGTGTCAAAGATTTACTGCTCTACAAAAAGCTTTCCACCTTGGTACAATCGTCTCCTTTTCTATCAAGGACAAGATTATAGACTTTTCAACAAATTAAGAGCCAATAAGAAGATAATGTATTCCAACAGGAGAAAACCTCAAACGTTCTTCTACATTAATGCTGCTCATCTACCTTTATTCTATGCATTCAATGGAACCCATCTTCTCCAATGGTCAGATTTTTTAGAAGAGCTATTTAAGAAGATTTGTTGGGACGTTTCCAGGGGGGAAAGGAGTTGAAGAAGAAAAAAGGATTGAGCCTAACACCTTCCACAAATCATTGCATCCCTAGGCCAAGAGCTTTAACCTTCAAATATCATTCAAGAGCTTCATTTTATTTATCCATTCAAGGCCTATTTCTCCAATATATCTAAGAGAGATCATATGTGTTACAAGGAGTTACTCAAAGATCAAGTTCTCTTAAGGGATCATCAAGGAGCTTGAAGATTCTAAATGACAAAGGTGAATCAATCAATAAGAAACCCATTCAAGTCTCCCAAGTATTTTCACTCCGAGTGCTACAAACATCACAGAGCTTCAATGCGACATCAACACTATATCAATGGAGTTTGAAATCACTATAATGTGCTTATTATTTTATCATTTGTATTTGTGTTTAAATTGGGTGTGCTTATTAGCCTAGTCAAGGCATATTCATGTATAAAAATACCTGCAAAAGTAGAGTTCCTAGTTAGCTCATGAAACCAAAGTTATACCCCCTAGAGCTAGAATCTAGAAGAGTGTTGGGGACAGTAGTTTTTGGCCCCTAGAGCTAGAATCCAAAAGAGTGTCGAGGACACTTGTTTATATCTCCCTAGAGCTAGAATCTAGAGAGTGTCAGGGACACTATTATATTTCCATTGTACGGGGTATAGTAGAACCCAAGGCACAATGAGTTTGTGCTCTTTGAAGAGTGGATATAAGGACGGGGTTCTTGAACTAGTGTGTTTGTTTACTCGCTTTATTCTTCATGTACTTTATAGTTTTATCATTCGCTTTACATCACACCACACACAAGCACGAAAAAAGGAAAATGGTCTAATAGGGGTTAAGTAATGAATTTTTATATACCTAATTCACCCCTCCCCTCTTGGTTAAGCCATATTTCGGGAACCTATAGGTTCCATCAAATAGGGGTGGTCGGGTAGACGATTGCCCCTCAGTGAATATCTATAAAGACGATGATGGGTTTGCCAATCAATCACTACAAATGTTTATGTAGTCTACTCTGATACTAATTGTTGGTCTTGTAGATTAGGCAAAAATCCAAGAGGAGAGGGGTGAATTTGGTACTTAAAAAACTCATTACTTGACCCCTTTAAGATAAAACATCCCTTCAGTAATTAATCCAATCACTCAAATAATGCACAAATAAATAAGATACAGACTTTTATAGTGGTTCGAGTAAATACTCTAATTCACTCTTCTAAGAACACTCTTCTCTAAGTGTCTTTGGTTCCATTATTCCCAATAGTAGAAATATAGTAGTGCTCCCAGTACTCTTCTAGATTCCAGCTCTAAGGGGCATTAATACAGTGCGCCCCAACACTTTTCTAGATTTTAGCTCTAGGAGGCGTGATCATAGTGCTCCCAATACTCTTCTAGATTCCAGCTCTAGGGGGCATAAATGAATAGCTCTTGTTTGCACTCAGACAGCCATAATGCTTCTTGAGTCTAGTCTCAACCACAAGCTCAAGAGACTTATAATGAATATCAAAAGTTAAAGCATAGATGTTTCTCAATAAGTACAAGGGAAGGTTTCTGAAAATTTAAATGCAAAAGTAAATAATCTTCACAAATGGTGGTTGGGAGCCTTCAAAGAGAGTTGAAAAAGATTTGAATACAAGGTTCACGACTCTTGAAAGATAGCAGAAGGTTTTGGCTCAAATCAATAAATGCTCTCAAGAGGATGTTGAATATTTCACTTTGATACTTGGTTATTCTTTTTGCCCCAATGAGGCTTCATTTATAACTACTTTGAATTCCAACCGTTGGTGGTAGGTGAGCTCTATTAATTGATAGAAGGCCATTCTAATTAGTGTATTTGAATTTTTTTGACTTCTGCTTAATCCTTGTCTGCTGAAATGCCTATAGCGCTGACTTTGGAGAAAATGATTTCTAGCTTCTTAATAAGCATTGTTCAAGGTGTTGTTGCAATGGATGATTCTTTCATCAATATAGAAAGGGCATCATTAATGCTGAATGGAGACTAACATTTTGGTTTGCCCGTTGTTTGTCTTAGCTTATGATAGACAAAGTATCTATCTAGTTGTTCATCAAACAAATTCCCTTCATCTTCTTGTTTGTCCATCATAAGTAGCAAACAAATCATGGAGGTATCATTTTATCACATCATCTGTTGAATTATCTATTGTAAGTAATAGACAAAGCTTAGATGTGTAGACGAATTATCCTTTCCATTCCTTTATCTAGTGGATTGTCTGTTGAACTGTAGAAGCGTACATAACTTATTTCTTCAGCACTTCATTTGTTCAATTGTCTGTTGTAAGTAAAAGATGGACTTGTTGGAACATAGATGGATTTTCTTCACTTCTTCGTCTGTTGGGTTGTTTGTTGTAAGTAACAGATAGACTGTTGGAGTGCAGACAAATTTTTGTCACTGCATCATTTATTGGATTGTCTATTGCAGATAGTAGACGAGTTTAGATGTATAGACAAATGCCATTGCTCAGCCAGATAAATTTTACTTCTCTGCCTTTGTTTATTTATATCAAATGATCATTGGCTTAACTGCGGCTCACTTATAATAGACAAAGTCTCTTATATGTACGCTGGTTTGCATCCTTCAAATATAATCTCCACTTTGATAGATAAATGGAAGTTTGATTGATTCCTTTTCATCTGAGTTTTGTCTATAGCGGTATTTTATCTTTTGCTTCAGCATTAGCCCATGTCTTTTCGGTTAGACAAATTGACCGCTTGGAATATCTTCTCTATATTCATTTGTCCATGAGATCTGCAACTTGTTTTTGCATGCTAAATACTTGACAACCACCATTAGTACATAATCTTTAATCAAGTTTTGTTTGTCATTGAAACCATGCATCTATTCTAACAAGATAAGCTTATTTGAATCATTGTTTGTATAAGAATAAAACTCATTCAAGCACAATTCTTCTTGCATAAAAACATATCTCAATGAAACATAATTGCACATGATTCAAAACATTATAAAATGATAAGCTAGGTTAGATGCAATATGGATCAAGATGATTTCTTTAATCATGATCTTTCTAAACTAAGCTAATGTAATATGCTTATACAAATAATATCCTAATAATATACTTATATTCCAAGCATATATGTCTCATTTCAGGCTCCCCTAATACTAAAAATATCATTAGCATAAATTATGTCTAAGATAAGTTTTACATAATCCTAACAATCTCCCCCTTTTTTATGACAAAACTTGAAGACTTGTGACATTTTAAAAATATTTACTAATGATCCACTATCAAAGTTCCCCTATCTAATTGGAATGTATGAACATTTGGAGTTTGATACTTTTGACATAAAAGAGAGTTCATTACATATAATGCTATTTTTCTCCTTGAGATAAAAGTCATGATAACTCATTTTCCATAACAATTTTCTTCTCCCCGTTTTGTATAAAGCAAAATCTCCCCAAATTCTTCTTCTCCAAACAATTTTTCCAATTCTCTCCCAAACAAGTCTTACAATTTTCCTCCCCTTTTATCTTTCTTACAAACAAGTCTTCTAAATTTCTCCCCCTTTTTGTCAGAATAAAAAATGCACATCAAATGGGAGAGGGGGTCTTGTAGGGGTTCTTAGTATACAAAGGGATCACATTCTCCTCCTATATATCTAAAAGATAGAACATTTAAGCACAACCATGAACATAAAGAAAATTTGCAATCAAATCGAGTGCATGCATGTCATAGGCAACATTCAGACATTAGATAATTCTCATTGAAAGATCATTTAATATATTTTTGGATGGATATTATGATGAAATAGAAGTTTAATTTAACCCAAGCAAGAATAAAGATTAAGCTTACTTATTTCATTCAGAAATATTAAATGAGATAGGCTACTTTGAGTTGAAGATTTGTGACATATCCCAATAACAATAAGTCAACTCAATTAAGCCTAGTTAAATTCATTTTCTAAAGGATATTTCAATTTATATATGTATATATGTATTTATATTTCATTACATTGATCTAGCAAACATATATAAGCAACACAACATAATTCTCAAATATAATCTCACTTCATTAGATTGATCACCTACATAATATTCTAAACTTTAAACTCAAAGAATTCACATTCTTAAAGTAATTTATGGAGTAGTGCACTCATTAAAATCAGACCAAGCCATTCATAATTTTAGATCAATCAAAAAGGAATACAACCATTTTCCTATAAAACAATTAGTTCTCTGTATATCTCTTAAAAGATGAAAACATCACAATTTCAGTGACATAATTTTAGATACACATTCAATTTCCAAATGTTTTCACGTTGAGCGAACATTAAAATTTTCTTGATTCAAAATGAGATTTCTATCATTTTGATCATTAGGTGATCTTTTTACAACTTAAGTTTCTTAAGTTCCTCTCTATAGAAGGTGCCTTGAGAAATATAATCACAAAGGCAATCTCCATCAAAATCTCCAAGTAAAGTGCTCAACAAAGGCATTGATCGCCACAATTGAATCCATAGGGAGAACCCTAACTGAAAATGCAATATTTGAAAGTTGAGGCACTGATGGAGGCTTATTTATTAAGATAAGATCATCATCTTCTAAAGATCTATATAATTTATCACCTACCTGGAGTTCATTATGTTGCCTTAACAAAATTAGATCACTTTTTCTCTTTTCATAGCACTCCTTCAATTGATAGACATGTATCATTTCTTAAGTTTTCTCAAGTTCCTTGAATTCACATGCATGGGAATCAAAAAATTTTCAAAAGTATCTTTAGAAATGCTAATTTTAGCCAGTCTAAGCTTTAGATTATCAATAAAAATTAAATTTCAATGATTGATCCATCGATTCTTCATGAAGATGCTTCTTTAATTCATCTAAGATCAAATTTGCAAGAATTATTATTATTACTACTTGTAAGGCATCTCGTTATGGAACCTGAATAGAATGGGGCAATCTAAAACTTGAAGATCATCAGTACAATGGATATCACCTTTCATGCTCACTCTGATCACACTCATTCAGTTGTCTTTTGAAATCCATAAGCCTTTCGTATTTCCTTGTACACTCAGAAGTGCTTTGCAAATCTATTCCTATCATAATTTATGTACCTCAATATTTGTACAAATAATCCAAAGAAATATATCTCAGCATTCAAAATAGGATTTGGTCACAAAAGAATTTATGAATGTAAGGTGGCACAATATAGACTAGTTATATATATTTTGCATTGATTCCCTAGCTCTTATAATTGGATACATGCCTTTCTAAGGTCTGATCACATAGTTGTACATTGTAAGTTTCTCAAGTCTGATAATTTACATTGGAATTAATTATTTTCATCTTTCTCTTCAATTTTCAAACTTGGATTGTTGTTTTGCTTCAGAATAGATATTTCGCCCCCTTGATTGATATGTATCATCTAAATTTTTATGATTATTCAATCTACAATATCCTCTTTCTTAAAGAATAACAAGATGATATCTACTTAATCACTCTCTTGGATTCATATTCTTCAAAGTTATTCATTTTACTAATCACCATATAAGACCATGCATATACATAATAATGCTACTTGCATTTATATTCCATGTGAATTTTAATTATTCTACAAATGGATAAATCATGCCATATCCTAAGTAGCTCTAGAAGATGATTTCTCATTTTAGATTCAACCAACATTTTGGATTGTTATCTTGGCACAATTTTAATCATTTCAAGCACCCATTATCACAAACATCCATTTCATATTGTGGCACTTAATATTTCAAATCATTAAACACATCATTTGAATTTTCTCATCATATGATTTCAACTTATATATAAGCTCAAACAATTTTATAGACATCATGGCCATGAATGATAAGAGTAATGCATACAATGGAATGATTCGTGACATAACCTTTAAGCATTCTTGAAGTTTTAAGTTATTGTCTTCATTTTTTCAATGTCAAGAGTTCAATCCTTAATGATGATTACAAAAGGTCTGGTTAGGAATGAAATGTTGGTTCCCATAGGATGGCTATACCCAAGAGGGGAGGGGTGAATTGGGTTTATAAAAATTTCTTGCTTGTCCCCTACAAGATTACTTTTCCCTTTTTGTGCTTGTGCATTGTTCAATGTAAACTAAGTAATAGAACACTATAGTGAAAGAAAATAAATAAAAAAGCACACATAGACAACATGATTTTTATAGTAGTTCGGGAACCCCATCCCTACATCCACTCTTCCAAGAGCACATACTCATTGTGCCTTGGGTTCCACTATATCCCATATAATGGAAATACAATAGTGTTCCTAGCACTCTTTTAGAGTCCAACTCTAGGGGGCATAAACAAGTGCTCTCAATACTGTTCTGGATTCTAGCTCTAGGGGATATAAACATAGTACTCCCAGCACTCTTTTAGTTTTTACAAGCGCAATAGGAAACTCACCAATTTCTAAGATCACTAGCAGACTTGATTGTTTTCTAGAGATCACTGATAACTCTCTGGTTTTCAAATTAAATAAAAAACTAAAACACTTTTACAAAATGTTACAATAAGATCACCAGCAAACTTGATGGTTTTCTAGAGATCATCGATAACTCTCTGGTTTTCAAATTAAATAAAAAAACTAATACACTTTTACAAAGTGTTACAATAAGATCACTAGCAAACTTGATGGTTTTCTAGAGATCACTGACAACTCTCTAGTTTTTAGATTAACCAGGAAACTAATACACTTTTACAAAGTGTTACAATGAAGCACAAGGGAAGATGAAATTTTTTACAGCTCTAATAATACAAGAAAATCTTCCCATAATGTAAAGACAATGGTCATTAAGAATATGAAGATTTAAGCTCAAGGATATATAACTGAAAGTTTAAGCTCTAGGCCATGGGTGGAAGGATTTACATAAGATTAAGTGCATCTGAAAAGTATTCCTTCACCTCTTTTGAATCATCTCAACTCTTCTCCTTAAATAGCTCTCTTGAAAACTTGACCGTTAGAGGAAGATGATCTTCATTGAATGTAGAGACGAAAGTAGATGAGCAAGAAATAAATGTAGAAGACCATTCTGATAATCTCCCATTTGAAAACACCATCTTCTAAATAATTCCCATATGCTTAGAGCTATTCTGCAGTGCCCACCTTGACATAGAAGAAAGTGAATAGCTTGTTCAGGCAACTAACGAATGAGGAGATGTTGCAGCTCTGACTTGATTCAAGATTTTGGAAAGAAGACAATAAATTTTGACAAACTCAGCTACTCCACTTTGACCAATGCTTTATTGCATTTGTCTATAGTTAATTTCGGACAAAGTCTCTTTCCAACTAGACATACTCTCGTCATCTCCTACTTTGTCCATAGTTGATTCCAGATGAAGTTGAGCTTCTTCATTTTCAGACAAATGTGTTTTGCTCTCTGAACTTCTTCTTCCATCCACTACCTTTTCATTGTCTCTTTGGATAGGATGAGATTTTGAATAGTGTATTCAGATTTACATCTTTGAGCATATTTCAAAATCTCAGTAACTTAAACTTTCTAAAATATGACAGATGGTTAGAACAAATATCTGCAGTCCTGCACTTGAAAATTTGAATAGGTTCTTAATGTTTGATTCTTATTTAACACTTAGAACCTTCAAGCACTTCATTCTCCTTCAATGGATTGTCTATTTTTACAATCCAGAAAGGTTGTGGACCACTTAGATGAATATGATTGTAAGATACAACTTTTGTAGAGTATTAAATTTTTTATATTTAAAAATAGCAAATTTTCATTGTAATACATTATTATAGTAGATCACTATATCACCACTTTGTCTGAAGTAAGTATCAGATAAATATCTTTGTCTGTTAGTATCATAGCAAAATTACTGTAGCAGCATTACTATAGCAAATTACTATAGCACTTCATCTGTTACTTTGTCTGATGATTGTCTAAAGCTTTGTCTGTAGGTACTAAAGTAGGTTACTATAGCAAATTATTGTAGTGGTTCACCATGGCACTTCATCTGTTACTTCCTCTACTAATTTGAACTTTGTCTTCCACTTCATCTGTTACTTCGTCTGCTAATTCATCTGAAGCTTTACTTTGTCTTCTACTTCATTTTAGACAAACTTCACCTTAGGCAATCCACTTCGTCTAGCACTATAGCATTTTACTATAGCAAAAGTATTGTAGTAAAATTACAGTAGCAGTGAACCTGCACTTGAAAATTTCTACACTTTTGCCACATTATTTACTTGTCATTTTTCACTATAAATCAAAATACATTTATCAACATATAATATACATAAGTTAGAGCATGGATAAATTATTTAAGCATAATTTATTTTTCATGTAAAGAATATCTTCTATGAAGCACACTTATCAAAATATGTTTATCCACACATGATTTTCACAAGTTGTAGAACATAG
This sequence comes from Pouteria campechiana, assembly GCA_036873735.1. Taxonomy (NCBI): domain Eukaryota; kingdom Viridiplantae; phylum Streptophyta; class Magnoliopsida; order Ericales; family Sapotaceae; genus Pouteria; species Pouteria campechiana. The sequence continues at coordinate 28,621 of JAYJMB010013758.1, forward strand.
ATAAATCATATATTATATTTTTTAATGAAAGCTTAAAATGATAACTTCATAAAGCACATGTTATATCTATGATGCAACATATAATAAGTGAGGTTAATGCACTATGGATCATAATGAATTCTTCATTCTCCAAAATAATTTGTAATATGCTTGCATTCAAAATGTTACAATAAAGATTATTCATGCCAAGTATATTTGTCTTCATTTTGGCTTCCTAAACTAAAATCATCATTGGCATATATCAAGTCTTAAGATAAGTTTTGTTATCATCAAAATCATACAATAATCCCAACATTCTCCCCCTTTTTATGATGACAAAACTTGAAGACATGTGACATTTAAAGGTCATGCTAATGAGCTAATAGCAAACTCCCCCTATTTAATTGGAATGTGTAATCCTATGGAGTTTGATAAAGACAGGTCATGACATATGATTCTATTCTTCTCTTAGATGCAAGTCATGACAAGCGTCCTTCCTAATACCATCCCAATTTCTAATCTTTCTACATTTTTCTCCCCCTCTTTATTAGCATCAAAAAGGTGTATCAAATGAATGGGATATATCTCGCCCTTAATAGCTAGAAGATAGGATAGGTAAATGCAATTAGAAGCATGATATGAGATTAATACTTTCATCCAAAATGTTATATTATCCTTTGTTGTGTCAAGTCACATAGAGTAGAAACATATAAAGCACAATCTATTCTTTCCCAAGTCTTCTTTTGTTCCAAATTCTTCCCCTTTTTGTATTAAGGTTATGACTCACAAATCTACATATTTCTTCCCCTGTATTATTGGGTTCCTACAGAGTTCACAACCACATATGGATCTTGGTCCTATACAAAGCATAACTATGAGCATAAGATACAATTAGTTTTCAGGAACGTATTCATCTCATAAGCAACATCCAAATTATAATTGCAGTTTTGAAGATATGTAAATAGTTTTCAAGCATGCATCAATTCATATATCATTTCAAGAATGCATCAAAATCATAATTCTCACTTAAATACAAAGAACACTGAACTGACAATCATATTTCATAGAGAAATTGTATAAGAAACTTTACCACATCTTTTCAAAAATGAAAACATCAAGTTTTAATCATATAAGTTGAAAAATACATATCATTTTGGTCATTCAATAGTTATGATATAGAAATACTGATCCTAGTTATTGTGTTTGTTTTTCTCATTAATTTGTAGTTTTTTGATGTTATTCATTGATGGTAACACTAAATATTTCTTAATTCAGATTGGAATTTCTATCATTTTGATCAATAGGTGATGCTTTGTACAACCTAAGTTTCTTATGTGTTTATACCATTTAGATGGTGACTCAAGAGGGGGGTGAATTGACTCTTTAAAAATTTTGGCCAGATAATAATTAAAGTGCGAGATTAAAGAAGTAACTAATAACACAATGTACTTATACTGGTATTTTTATAGTGGTTTGGCCCTTCACTTAGTTTCCTACTCCACTTCTTTGAGTTATACTTCTCTACTAAACTCAGGTTACACTAACACCTTCTTTGATTAGTAACCTTCTGATGAAACAAATACACCTGTTGGTTTCTAAGCTTACCAACTAACTTGTATAAATACTTAGCAATATCCTACTTGCTTTCACTACACAAAGGCAAGTCCTTGATTTGTAAAAATATGCAAAAATGTGTACAAATATTAATGCCTCTAACAAGCTGATTTTGTACAAATTTTTGAAGCACTAAACATAAATAACAAAGCAATAAAAGTAATAGAATTTAATCTCGAGAAGTTGTTGAATGAGTGGCTTTGAATGCTTCTTTGAATGAACCACAGTGGAGTTGAAATCATGAAAGAAAAACCTTAAAGACTTAGTAAATGCTCTCTCTTATTTTTAAGTCTTAAAATGTTATGTTCTTCGATCTCACTTTATTTATTTTATATCGAGACTTTTGACTTTCTCTGCAGTGGTAGGTGACAATCATTAAATGCTGAGAAATATTCAAATTTATAACCATTGTACTTTCAGCAAGATTTTGGAGGCTATGAATTAGCTTCAGATCCTTTGAGATTCTAAGTAATATGAAGTTTTTTGCACAGCTCACACAAGTCTCTGTCTCTTCGGATGCACCAAAGATGTGTTTTGGAGCTTCGAAGAGGCGCGACAGCAGCGTCTTGCATCAAATCATGGAGACTGACTCCAAAGGAGTCCTTTATCTCTAAAATAATTATTCCGTGACTCTGAAGGACTAACTCTGAACTCCAAAGTGTTTTACTTTTCTTTGAAGTACCTTTGTTCTGACTCTGTCGAGTCATGCTCTTTAAAGAGTGTTCTATTAACTCTCAAGGTTATTGTTCATTATCTCCAAAATGCCTTGTCGACTTCGAAGTACCTGACTTAACTTCGAAGTTCATAAGCTTGTAACTCTAAAGTGTGTTCACTATCTTTGAAGATTTTAAGTTAGTAACTTTGAAGTAATATCATCACTTTGACGTTGTTTCTCTCTATCACCTAAATGTTCTAGTGGCTCTGAGACGTTTTTGTTGAATCTGAAGCTTGTGACTTTATGATCCCGAATGATTATTCCTTTGTCTCTGAAGTTTTCTAGTGGCTCCGAAGCGCCTTTGTTGACTCCGAAGTTTGTGATTTCATGACTCCGAGGAGATTTTCTTCTATTTTCAAAATGCTTCATTGGCTCTAAAAAGTTAACCTCTTATCTCCAAAGTGCTTGAGCAACTCCGAAAGAATGAAATTTAAACCCGAAGTTGACTCCAAAGCTTTCTTGAAAACTATAAACTTTCTATTTTCTTCTTTTAAGTATATTTGTAATTTATATACTTAGATTTCTTGAGCATTTACTTGATTTCTTCCCTTGATCATCTTGAAGATTATTCTCAAGTTAAGTTTAGAAATATATTTCTACAAAATTCTTGAGAATGAATTGTTAGTACCTTAATGTTTCACTCATGTCTTTCCTCATCATCAAAATATAGTTGGTTAAGAATGTTCTTCATCAAAATGAAGTTATTTAAGAGTGTTTGTTCAAAATTCTTCCCCTTTTGATGATAACAAAACAATGTGTTATACCTTTCAAAATGTATCTAACAATGAATTTAAAGCAACTTAATTACATGAGTTTCAATTAAATTCTATTAATTCAGTGCAACTCCCCCTAAATAGGAGCACAGAATTTTAACTATATTTCATAAAAAATCCATACATTTCATATAAAAATTTCATACTTTCAGTACATTTTATCCCCCTTTTAATCAGAATCATAAAGATAGAAAGAAATAGAATGAAGTTCCACATTCTATCATGACGAAAATGTACATATACAAAACATAACCAGTCATGATCAAAATTTCAAATACAAAATAGGATCGAAGTTTATACATAAAGAATTTTCACAAAGAGTAGATATTACAAGAGAATATATTTAAAAATACACATTAGAGAGATAAAAAAAATTTACATCAAAGAGATAACAACAAAAAAAATGCAGATGGAGCAAAATCAGGGGGATGGTTTGGGTTTTTTTTTATAGGTATTGGAAAAGGGTTCAGGTTTAGGTTGAGAGATTAATGGTTTAGGAGATGATTTGGATCTTTTTGATGGACTGGATCCTTTGAGATTTTTGAAGGGGGTTCATGGGTATATGCAATGGCTTCATAGTCAGAAACATAAATGAAATCAATACGCTCTATAAATTGTATATCTAGCAGCTCAGGAAAGAATATAGGAGTCCCTTTTAAGAGGGCTTCTGTATTGGCATTCATCCGAGCTGTATACTCTTGATGGTATATGGTTATTCTGGAGAGAGGAGCCTTTTGTGTTCTTTTGGAGGTAGAATCCTTAGCTTCCTCTTGGGTTTAGAGGAGGATGACTGAGATGAAAGTGTAAAAGATGATGGTTTGGGTAGTGGTTTTGGTTTTGGGATTGGAGGTGGTTTTCTGGGAGCTTTAGCTTTGGTAGAAAGGGGTGGAGTAGGTTCAGGTGAGGAGGATGGTTGAGAATATCTTATCCTAAGCCTGTGTTTGATGGATGTATCATTGAGTTGAGGATATGGAAGAGGAAGATTATCAGCAATTGCCTGGAGTTTGGCATTTGAGTAGAATGTGGAATCTTTCTCATTCATGAAAATGTTATTCAAAGATCCTGATGGAGATGGAAATGAATTTTTGAGTTTTCTCTACTTTGGAAGTGAGTGAAGAAGTTTCTCAATATATCTTTGAAGGATTGACTCTTTATCAAGAATATGAATTTTGTGGCCCTTTGGAGTCAATGGTGGATTAAGAAGAAGTTGAATCCCATATAGAATGTTAGGATCTGTGACCTTTGTGAATGGTAATTCCTTAGGGGATAGAATGATAGATTGTGAGAGAAACATCTGAGCAATTTCAGAGTTGATTTTTGAATTACTTCTAAACTCATAATATGTCATCCTGATTAGATTTGAGACACGAAGAAGAATGTCAAGATTATCATTGAATGATTTTGGGGGAGATTGTGAATGCGTTTATGAAGGAGTGGGAGGTCTTCTCCATTCTGGATGAATTGAAAGTGAATTTCATTCTGAAGGAGTTTGTTCAATTCATTAGGAAAAAGTAAAAAGAAATCATTTTTAGTCCAATCTAGGACATCATGTGGACCTTGGGGAAGAAAGTACCATCAAGAATTGGTACTATGATGTACTTACCATATTTAATAATAGCTCTATGGGGTTTGGAAAGATAATTCTCCGGCATATTTGAAGGTAAAATAAAAGGAGGCTGTGTTGGAGGAGAGGAAGAGGTGATTTCAGTAGGTTATCTCATAGGTTGAGTAACCTCTTGAATTATAGGAGATAATGGATGAGGAGACTGTGGGAGAAGACATCACTGTCATGGGAGAATTGGCTCTAAATGGAGAGAAGTGATGTGGAGGTGAAGAGAAATGAGTTGGAGGTAGAGAGAAATGAGGATAATAAGTTTGACTTTAAATGACTCTACTAGTGATTATAGAGAGTCAAGTCATTGATCAATCTTATCAGCTCTCAAGATCATGGATGACATGGCATAGTTAAGTCTTTGATCCATTGTGTTCATTTGAAGAGCTAGAGTAGATAGAAGGTGTTCAAATTCTCCAGTAGATTTTCTAGGTGGTGTGGAATGGGTTGTTGAGTGGGGATTGATGAAGTGGTTGGGGTCGATGGTCGATGAGTTTGTCTAATGGGTGATGGAGATCTGATGGGTGTGAATGAAGTAGTGGCTACTACTATCTCATTTTCTTCTCTTAATACTTCTTCTGACCCTTGTACTTTGATATTTCTTAGATCTTCTCTAGAGACTTCTTCTCTTCTTTCTATCTCTATTTGAGTCTCATTTGTGAGAGGTTCTTCTCTTATTTCCAGGGTCTCCTATCTTGTTAGGCTCTCTAATTCTTGTTCTTCTGATTTGGATCTATTTAGTTGTTCAGTTCTTCTTGGTTTTTCACTGATCTAACCTTGTGACGTCCTTTTGAAACTCATTCTTTTTAATGTTATTTCATCAAGTATATATGAGTCCTTAGACTCTTCTCTCTTTTCTCTAGATAGATTTACTCCTGCGTCTTAGAGAATTCTTGTGAGGATAATCCATATGGAAGTGGAAATCTTATCATAGATTTCACTAGATACAGATGATCCACTATGATTTGTGCAAGGTTCATTTTCATTTTGTTTTTTAAAGCCCATAGCACTTTTGCATCTTTCTCTGAGATTGAATATGTGGCTCCTATTCTTGGATATACATTATTTATTATCATTGTGTATGCCAATTTAAGATCTAGGTTCAAATGACTGGCATGTAAGTAATTTTCTTTTGCATCTATTTTAACTCCTTCAAGGTCTGAGAATAATCTCTCTCTACTTGATGGCCACTTAACATGTTCTTCTTCAATTTCAAGGAGGTTGAGGATTTTTCTTAAGTTATCTAGGAATAGGTTTATCTCAATCTCTCCTATCCATGATTTCTGAGTACTTGAGTTCAGGTTACTAATTAGAGCCTTCACCAATCTAGGATATCATGTCTCTATATAGCTCAGAAAATCATACAAACATTGGAATCAAAACCACTCATATACTTCCAAGTTCATTTCCCTTTCTCAAAATACCTCAAAATTAAATGCTCTACCCCCAAAGATTTTCTTACTTTCATACTTATCAAGCAATCTAGAGGAGGTATCTTCTCTATTAAGTAAAATTAACTCAAATGTGTCACCCTCACGCCTCCTTACTCTTTTAGAGATACTTGTCTCTAAAGCTTCATCCCTTTCCTTCTTTCTGATACTTGAACTAGTTGTTTTTAGTCTTGCCATTACAGTAGAAAGTAGTGGGGATTTAGAAATTGATGGAGAAGATATGATGGAAGAATTGCTTGAACTGAGGAGTTTGAATCCAGTGGAAAGATGAGGGGTTTCTCTGAAAGGATGTTTTTGGATGCTCTAAGAAAAAGGGTTTTAGGTTTTTGGAGGTTTTAGAATGTTTAAATAGGATTCAGGGTTTTAGTTTCTCCAAAACATTAAGGGATTCACTTTTTGAAGGATCCGAAATGAGTATGTACGATCTTCAAAAGCAATAGATTAGTCATTGTTTTGCTTCGGTGACTCCAAAGTTTTACTTCGGAAGTTACATAGCCAATCAGAGGCTACAAAATGGTATATATGGTTTTTGGAGGTACCAAAAAAATATCTTTGAAGGGTCCAAGATTTTATTTCGGAGGCATGATCAATTTTTTGAGGCATCTTGATCAATTATCAGAGGGTCCGAAGGATATTTCGAAGGCTCCGAAATGATGTTACTTTTCAAATTTGTTCTTTTGTGCATTTTTCAATGGAATAATCAATAAGGAACATATGCTTCTTCATGTAGGTATTTTATCAATTTCAAGTTAAGCATTTGGATCTAAAACACTTAGTTATTTTCTTAACTGACTAAATCTATCTTCTGGAAAAGGTTTAGTGAAGATATCTACTAATTGTTTTTTAGTTGGCACAAATTCTAAACAGATATTATAATTTTGAATATGATCTCTGATAAAATGGTGCCTAATTTCTATATATTTTGTTCTGGAATATAAAACTAGATTCTTGGTCAGACTTATGGCACTAGTGTTGTCACATCTTATAGGGATATCAACAAAGTTAAGACCAAAATTATGTAATTGCTGTTTCATCCAAAGAATTTGAGCACAGCAACTGCTAGCGGCTATATATTCTACTTCAGTAGTTGATAATGCCACAGATGTCTATTTTTTAGAAAATCATGATATGATTATGCTTCCTAGAAACTCATAGGATCCTAAAGTACTCTTTCTATTTACTTTATATCTAGCAAAATCTACATCTGAGTATCATACTAAATTAAAATCAAAACCTTTTGGATACCACAAATCAAGGCTTGGTGTGTCTAAAAGGTATCTAAAGATTCTCCTTACAACAATTATGTGTGACTCTTTGGGTTTTGACTAAAATCTGGCACACATGTAGACACAAAACATTATATCTAATCTACTTACAGTCAAATATAATAATGATCCTATCATGCTTCTATAAACTTTGTTACATACTGATTTACCTCTTTCATCTTTGTCCATCTTTATTAAAGTGCTCATTGATATTCCAAATCTTTTACCATCTCCAATATTAAATTTCTTTAGAAGTTCTTTTGTATACTTGACTTAGTGGATGAAGATTCCTTTTTCTTATTTGATTTATAATCCCAAAAAGAAGTTGAGTTCACCCATCAAGCTCATTTCAAATTCTCTCTGCATAGTCTTGGAAAATCTTGGCAAAGATTTTCATTATGTCAACATAAATTTAAACTATAAACATATCTTTCTTTGCATGCTTAATGAAGAGAGTGATATCCACTTTACCCCTAAAGAAACCTTTTTTCAATCAGAAATTTGCTTAGCAGGCTTTCTTGAGTTTGAATACATGATTTGTACAATGAGGATCTTTAAATCTAGGGGGTTGTTCCACATATACCTCTTCGTTAATGAAACCATTGAAGAATGTACTCTATACATCCATTTGATAAAACTTGAAATCCATATATGCTGCAAATGCAAGAAGCATTCTAATGGCTTCTATCCTTACAATAGGAGCATACGAATCTTCAAAGTCAATACCTTCTTCTTGACAACACCCCTCTGCAACTAATCTTACTACAATTCTTGATTCATCTATTTTGTTCCTAAAGAGCCATTTTGTTCCTATAATAGATTGATAATTTAGTCTTGAAATAATAGTCCACATATCATTTCTTTTAAATTGATCAAATTCTTCTTGCATAGCTAAAATTTAGTTTTTATCTTCTAATGCTTGGTCTATGTAAGTTTGTTCTAATTGAGAAATAAAAATAAAATTGTCACATATTTGGTGATAAGATGATCTAGTTTTAACTTTATTGAACACATCATGAATTATCTGATTTTCAGGATGAGCATGTATAAACCTCCAATCTTTGGGAAGAGATGAGTTACCTTCCTCAATTACCTTTGTTGTGGATGGTTTGGCTTCATCAATTATTGTCTCTGATAGTGGAGCTTCTACTTGTTTATATTATAATTTCAGTTTCTCCACACTTGTTGGGAGATTATCTATCTCATCATCAAAATCACTATTTTATGTTTATCAAATTTAACATGGATTGATTACTTTATAATCTTAAGTCATAGGTTGTACACTCTAAATGCTTTGCTAATAATGGAATAACCCAAAAATAAACCTTGATCAAATCTACTATCAACTTTTCCAAGATTTTCTTTGTCATTATTAAGAATAAAGCACTTACAACTAAAAGTATGAAAATATGAAATATTTGGTTTCTTACCAAAGTATATTTCAAATGTAGTTTTGTTGAGTATGGGTCTAGCAAAGATTCTGTTAATAATATAACATGCAGTGTTTATTGCTTCAGCTCAAAAATACTTTAAAAGGCTATATTCACTCAACATTGTCCTTGCCATCTCTTGCAAGGATCTGTTCTTCCTTTTTGCTATTTTATTTTGTTTGGGTGTTCTTGGTGTAGAGAAAGTGTGAAGAATTCTATTGCTTACACAAAAATCAGTGAATCTATGATTTTCAAATTCTCTACCATAATCAATCCTTATGGCAACAATATGAGAACTTTTTTCATTCTATACCATTTGGAAAATACTTCAAAGAATGAAAAAGCTTCATCTTTGGATGTTAGAAATATTACCTAAGTAAATTTACTATAGTCATCTATAATGACATATGCATAATGTTTCCCTCCAAGGCTTCTAGTGCTTGTTGGTCCAGCTAAATCTCTATGTAGTAATTGAAGGGGTTTGATTACGTATACTTCTTTGTTTGACTTGAATGATTCTTTTACTTACTTACCTTTCATGCAAGGATCACACAAATTATTATCAAATTTGAGTTTTGATAAGCCAACAACTAGATCTTTATTATATAATCTTTCAATCAGATTTTTGTTGGCATGTCCTAGCCTTCTATGCCACAGCATGGGTCCATTGTCATTCACAATAAGACAATTAGCTTGAATATCAGAAAGATCAACCAAATATATATTTCCATGTCTTCTACCATATATTATAATTGATTGAGACTTATCTAGTAAAAAATAGAATTGAGATTCAAACACAACTTTATAGCCTTTGTCACAAAACTGATTTACGCTAAGAAGATTATGTTTCAATTCTTTTACTAAAAGTACATCTAAAATTATAGTAGATAGTGGTTGGCTGACTTTACCAATGCCAACTACTCTATCTTCAACATTTTTACCAAAGGTTACTATTCTACTAGATTTTATTTTTAGCTCCATGAACAGCTCCCTATTCCCTATCATGTGCCTTGAGCAATCACTGTTGATGTACCATGTGCTGCTCTTTGTGGCTCCCAAACACACCTGTATGGAAAGAGTTAAGTCTTAACTTTTGGTACCCATTTGGAAATGGGTCCAAGTGGGTTAGTTGTTGGTAACATTGGTTCCCATTGTTTCTTGGGAAATACTATTTTAACTAAAGGAATTTGGGTTGCACTTAGTACATTTTCAACTATCTTTGGAACTCAAATCGTAGTTTGTTTAGGCTCAAATTTTCTATGTTGTTGTTGTCCACCTCTCTTCTTTGGTTTCATTCTTAACAGGGTGGAAGTCCATGTCTTTTTCATAGCATTATTTTCAACTATAACTTGCTCAAGTGTGCTATTAGTATTATTGCTACTCTTGAGCTTGGAGTTTTCTTCCTTGATTTTGGACATTTATTTATAATTATTTTGAGCTCCTTTTTAGTTTCTTTGTACTTTTCTTTCAAACTCATAAAATTTGAATATAATTCTTCTAACATTTCTTCATGACTGGGAGTTTCAAAATCAGATTTTACCTGCTCTTCATGGATTGCCATGAAGCTGATTCTCATATGAAGTTCATCATGAATACTTTTGTTTGGAGAGAGTTGGCTAATTTGAGCTTCATGTTCTTCTTCTTCTTCACTCTCACTTTCATTTATTGTATTCTCCAGCATCTCCCATGCTTCTAGAGATTTCTTTTTCTTCTAGAATTTTGTTGCTTGTTCTGTTGATATTGTTATTATTGTTGTTGTTATTGTTCTTCCTGTCAAAGTATGAGTTATACCTTTCTTTTGTTGATCATTTTGTCTTTTATCTAGTTTTGGATAATTAAACTTAATATGTCCAAGTTTCCCACAATTGTAACAAGTAGGTGGTTCTTTCTTTCTATCGTTTCTTCCAAAATTATTCCTTAAACTATTTCCAAACCTTTTCTTTTTTAGCATAGATTTGAATCTTCTTGTAATCATTATCATTTCCTCGTCTTTATCTCCACTTGTGGATGCATCAATTTGGGATTCGTCATTCTCTGACTCAGCTTTAAGAGCAATTGCTTTCTTGCCCTTTGGTTCTTCTATATTGTTTTTGCTTCATTAACACCTATGAGTCATAAGAGAGCCCATGAGCTCTTCTAGACTCATTGTGCCATTCATTATCTTTTGAAACCTTCCAAACACATTTGAAATTGCTGTATCTTCTTTATGTTGAAAGCTTTATATTCCTACATAAGAAGATTTATCTTAGTTTTTCTTACTTATTTTGTATCTTCATGTGCAACCTCTAGTTTGTCCCAGATTCCTTTACAGTATCGCAATAGGACATCTTATCAAATTCAAAGGATGTAAGAGCGCAATACTGGCAATTCTTTACCTTGGCATCTTTTTCAGCTGTAAGAATGTCCTCAACAGTATATTTATCTTCTACATTTAGGATAATCAAACCATCTTTGATAGTTTTCCATAGCTAATAATCTGAGGCAATCAAGAAATTTTTCATTCTCATCTTCCAGTATCCATAGTTTGTACCATCAAATAGTGGAGGTTTGAAAGTAAATTAACCTTCAACAAAAGTGTTATGGAAATAGCTAGCCATAGAGATTTCTTCATAAGTTATATGAATAAAATAGTAAGGTATAACTAGTGAAGCCTACTCTGATACCAATCAATGATCCTGTCAGATGGTAACTAAAGAGGGTGGTGAATTGAGTCTTTAAAAATTTTGTCCAAAGGGATGAAATCTAAACCCAAAGTTGACTCTAAAGCTTCCTTAAAAACTATAAACTTTTTGTTTTCTTCTTTTAAGTATATTTGTAATTTATATACTTAAATTTCTTAAGAATTTACTTAGATTCTTCCCTAAATTTCTTGAGCATTTACTTAGTTTCTTCCTTTGATCATCATGAAGATTATTCTCAAGTTAAGTTTGGAAATGTATTTTTGCTAAATGCTTAGAATGAATTGTTAGTACCTTAATGTTTGACTCATATCTTTGTTCATCATCAAAATATGGTTAGTTAAAAATGTTCATCATCAAAATCAAATTATTTAAGAGTTTATGTTCAACATTATGTTCTTTTCTTAAGATAGTAGACTAAGAAATATAACTATGAGGGTAATTTCTATCTGAGCCTTTTAGATTCATCTATAGCTCTCTATAGACAAATCAATAGATGAAGTCAATTCATCTGCTATGAAGAAAGCTTGTCCGCACTATCAAGAGTTGTCTGTAACTTACAATAGAAAAACCAAAAGACAAAGGTACTTTGTCTAGTGAACAGTAAGAAAAAAACTTCGCTTGCACCTCTACAATTTGTCTATTACTTATCACAGACAAAGTAGAAGATAAAGTGAAAGCGCTCCAAATCTCCAAAGAAAGTTGCTCAACATTTCTCATCTCTTTACATAGAACATCTTGATATGATATATATGTGATTTGAACATTTCTTAGGCTTTCTCAAGTTCCTTGAATTCACATGCTTAGAAATCAGCAATTTTCATATATATCTTTCGGAATATTGATTTCTTCTAACCTAAACTTTGGATCATCAAAAGTAATTAGATTTTAGTGCTTAGTCCAAGGGTTCCTCATGAAAAAAAATTTGTTAATTCTTTTAAGATCATATTTACAAGAAACATCATTATTTCTACTAGAAAGGTATATCATTATGAAACTTGAATAGAGTGGGGCAATTTGAAACAGATATCAATTTTCATGCTCACTTAGACCATATGCATTCAATCATCTTTAGAAATTCATAAGCCTTTTGTATCCTTATATGCTCAATATGTACTTTTGAAAATCTATTCATACCTAATTTATGCACCTTATCAATTGAACAAATCATCAAAGAATTATATTTTAGTATTCAACATAGGATTTGATTACAAAATAATTTTATCAATGCAAGGTAGAATATTTAGGCAAATTCTAGTACTTCTAAAGTAAGATTTGCAAATTATGTTCAACACTAAAGTCGTAGCCTTTGTTCTTATCTTTTTAAATCATCAAGAATCATATGATTCCAATTTTGTATGAGAAAGTTATGACTAGCACACTACAGCTATCTCCAATAGCTAAAACTTAATTTGAAATTTCACTTTGTCAAAAAGGTGTCACTTTGAGGCCCAATAACTCATATAAATAGGCTGATTTAGAAAACATGATAAACATAAAAGTTATATATCTTTCAATTATCTATCTAAGGAATTAATAATCACCTAATGTTGAGTTTGTATGAGAAAGTTATGATCAAAATACTAAAACTACTCTAGATGATCCAAAAATTGCAGAAAGTATCTTGGGATGAAACAAACTATCACATATTATTTGAATTTTCTCATCAAATGATTTAAATTTTTAGTCATGAATAGTAGAAATAATGGATAAAGTGCAGTAATTTATGACATAAGCATAACTGCTAACCATTCATAAAGATTTAAGTTATTTTGTTAATTATTTTAATCTTGGGAATTCAAGTCTTAATGGTGATTACAGAAGGAATGGCTAGGTATGGAATGCCTATTTGAGACCTTAAACCATGAGGTTTCCCAAACAGATTTGACTATGCCTTGGGATTGTGATTATATTAAGGATTAGTTATTTTACATATCAATTTAAATTTTTCAGGATGATCTAGTTCAAAAACAATGAATTCAATTCAACTCAAATCTAAAGCGGTTAAATGTACATTTCAGGAACATTAATAATATATGGCAGTGAAATACGTATGTTCAATGTACTCATCAATCAAATATATATATCAAGTTTGGCAAACGTATCTCTTTTGTCACTTTCTTTTTCAATTTCTGCATTTCAGCTCATAAATGATGATGCCAATCTTGACTTTTCATTTCAGTGATTGATTTTGTTTCTTCAGCTTGAATTTTGTAGATTGTGAAGATGATTTATCATTCTCCTTCTTCCATGTGCTTATTTCAAGCTTTTCCTGCATACACTTGAGAGATTCTTGCACTTTTTCTTTCATTAGCAAAATCAAACAGATGTGAGATTTATGCAATAGTTTAATTAGTACAATTCCTTTCTATCATGAAATAGTATACATTTAAGAATCTAGAATGCTCAGCAAAATAAATACACTACATTATTTTGAACAGATCTTTCATTACTTAAACTGTTTGCTTCTTTTATGAATGTTTTCCTTTTTCCCAGGTGTCTCTAAAATTCTCTTTCAATTTGTGTTTCAATTTTGTAACATGAATTTATTTAGATTCTTCTAATCTACACTAAACCTTAAGATTCTATTCATGTTTCTCATTAAGCTATATTAGATACAAACAAAATCATATCAGAAACAAATGAGTACATGGATTAAGTATGGATATTAAAAGAATATAGAGGATAGTGGGTTTGAGTTGCCATACTTGCACCTACCTTTTCCTTTTTCTCTGGCTTCTTTTATCATCTTCTTCATACAATATCAAGAAGCCATTTGTCCTTTGATGGACCTTGATAGCTTTTTTTTTCTTCATCTTCTTTCTTTTTGCTGACTTGCTCTAAATCTTTGCTTTTTGTTACAAGTCCACCTTCATGGATTTGGCTTTCTTCATTCTTTTTTTTCCTTTACATCACCACCTACCAAATCTTCTTCTTAAATCCTAATCTCATATCGAGATTGCTTCTCCTCAGACTATGGTTGTTGTTTAATCTGTAGTGCTTCAGCTTTCATAGATTGATCATCTTTCTTCTCTTCTTCTTTGCCTACATTTTCTGTACTCAATTCAATCTTTGAAGAAGAATTAGTAAAACTTGAGTACAAATCACTTCGCCCCTCAAAATTTATCTATAACATGTCTAACAATTTTTTTGCATTTTTACAAGTTAAGACAAACTTGCAAATTGTGGGGCAAAGAGCATGGAGTAAGGCATTCATAGCTTTGACATTTTCTTGCTCTACTCTCACTTCATCCTCAATTATGCCAAGAAAAATGATTTTCCATAGCTGAAGGTTATTGGCCAAAAGATGTATTTCCAATCTCCTCTTCCATTGTGCATAATCGGATCCATCATAATATGGAAGTTGGGAGGTGGAGTATCCATCACTAAACATAGGGGATGATTGTATTGGGCTAGCCATGCTGACCTCTACAATTAGTTATGTAGCCCACTCTAATACCACTTGTTAGTTCCCGTAGAATGATTATGCCCAAGAGAGGAGGATTGAATTGGGTTTATAAAAAAAATTTTACTTATCCCCTACAGGATTACTTCCTTCTTTTCATGCTTGTGTACTATGCGATGTAAACTAAGTAATAGAATACTATAGTACAAAAAAATAAATAAACAAGCACACATAGACAAAACAATTTTTATAGTAGTTCAGGAACCCATCCCTACATCCACTCTTCCAAGAGCACACACACATTATGCCTTGGGTTTCAATATATCCCATATAATAGAAATACAATAGTGCTCCTATCACTCTTTTAGATTCTAGCTCTAGGGGGCATAAACAAGTGTTCCTAACACTCTTCTAGATTCCAACTTTATGGGGCATAAACATAGTGCTCCCAATACTCTTTTGGTTTTCACGAGCTCAGCGTAAACATAGTGCTCCCAGCACTCTTCTAGCTTTCATGAGCTCACTAAGAAACTCACCTATTATAAGATCACTAGCAAACTTGATGGTTTTCTAGAGATCACCAACAACTCTCTGGTTTTTAGATTAACTAGAAAACTAATACACTTTTACAAAGTGTTATAATGAAGCATAGGGGAAGATGAAATCTTTTATAGCTCTAGTAATACAAGAAGATCTTCTCATAATGCAAAGATAATGGTCATTAAGAATATGAAGGTTTAAACTCAATGATAGATAGCTGAAGGTTTAAGCTCCCAACAATGGGTGGAAGGATTTGCATAAGATTAAGCACATCCAAAAAGTATTCCTTCACCTCTTTTGAATTGCCTCACTTCTTCTCCTTAAATAGCTCTTTCGAAAACTTGACTGTTGGAGGAAAATGATCTTCATTGAATGTAGAGACAAAAGTAGATGAACAAGAAATAAATAAATATAGAAGATATTTTTGATAATCTGCCATTTAAAAATGTCATCTTCTAATTAATTCCCATATGCTTAGAGCCATTCTCCAGTGCCAACCTTGACATAGAAGAAGGTGAATAGCTGGTTCAGGTAACTGATGAATGAGAAGATGCTGCAATTCTAACTCAATTCATGATTTTGGAAAGAAGACAATAAATTCTGACAAACTCAGCTACTCCACTTTGGCTAGTACTTTATTGCATTTATCTGAAGTTCATATCAGAGAAAGTCTCTTTCTAGCTGGACAGACTCTCTTTATCTCCTAATTTGTCCATAGTTGATTTCAAATGAAGTTGGCTTTTTCATTTTCAGTCAAATGTGTTTTGCTATCTTAACTTCTTCTTCCAACCATTGCCTTTTCATCATCTCTTTGGATAGGACAAGATTTCAAATAGAGTATTCAGATTAACATCTTTGAGCATATTTTGAAATCTTAGTAACTTAAACTTTTTGAAATGTGGCAGATGGTTAGAATAAATATCTGCAGTTCTGCACTTGAAAATTTGAATGGGTTCTCGATATTTGATTCTTTTTTAGCACTTAGAACCTTCATGTATTTCATTCTCTTTTAATGGATTGTCTACTTTTACAATCGAGAAAGGTTGTGGACTGCTTGGAAGAATAATGGTGGAAGATATGACTGCTACAGAGTATTGAATTTCTAATATTTGAAAGCAACAAATTTTCACTATAGCAGATCACTATAGCACTACTTTATCTGAAGTATGTATCAGACGAATATCTTTGTCTGTTAGTACTGTAGTAGAGTTACTATAGCAGATCATTGAGTAGATCACCATGGCACTTTATCTCCTGATTGTTTGAAGCTTTGTTTGTAGATACTGTAGCAGGTTACTATAGCAAATTACTATAGCAAGTTATTGTAGCAGATCATCGTAGCACTTCATTTGCTAATTCGAACTTCATCTTCCACTTCATCTATTAATTCATTTGAACCTTTACTTCATCTTTTACTTCATTTTAGAAAAACTTTATCTTCCACTTTGTCTTAGACAATCTACTTCAGTTGGCACTACAGCGATACTATAGTATTTTACTGTAGCAAAAGTATTGTAGTAAGATTACTATAGCACTTTTGACACATTATTCACTTTTCATTTTTCATTATAAATCAAAACATTTATCCACATATAATATACATAAGTTAGAGTATGGATAACTCATTTAAGCATAATTTCATTTTCATGTAAAGCATATCTTCTATGAAGCATATTTATCAAAATATGTTTATACCCACATGATTTTCATAAGTTGTAGAACATAGATAAATCACATATTGTATTTTTTAATGAAAGCTTAAAGTGATAACTTCATAAAGCATATGATATATCTATGATCCAACATATAATAAATTAGGTTAATGCACTATGGATCATAATGAATTCTTCATTCTCTAAAACAATTTATGTAATATGCTTGCATTCAAAATTTTGCAATAATGATTATTCATGTCAAGCATATTTGTCTTTGTTTCAGCTTCCTAGACAAAAATCATCATTGGCATAGATCAAGTCTTAAAGCAAGTTTGGTTGTTATCAAAATCATATAATAATCCCAACATGGAATACCTATTCTTGACCTTAAACTATGAAGTTTTCCAAATCGGCTTTACCTATGCCTTAGGAATGTAATTATATTATGAATTAATTAATTTCATTCATAGTTATACAGTATCATAAGTTTGTAGTCATGTAATGGTTTTTGAAACTAATTCAGAATGATTTAGCTCAAATCAATGAAGTCATTTCAAATCCAAGTGTAAGGCCCTGAAAAATTTTACAAATGCAAATTTTTGCTATTGTAAAGTTTTGGTAACTTTTGCCGGGTCGATAGGTTGTATAATTAAAGTTTTGAGAAAATTATTATGAAAAA
>JAYJMB010013768.1:10524-46410 GCA_036873735.1 Pouteria campechiana
GATCTAGAGAATATGGTCCCCAGTGTTAATCATGTTTACATCATCTGTAAAACTTTTGCATGATGGACTCTATTTTTCTTCAATTTAAACTGTTGTATGCTTGCAGAATTTATTTGCGAATGCTTTTGTGCATTCCTGGAAAAAAGCTCAGGCATATACTGAACAATGAAGAACAACTTCCTGGTGTCTCTCCTTCTCCACACCTGGGCTCTCTACTCCAGGCTCAATCTCCCCGACCTTCTCAGAATCTTAAGAAATCTCAGGATATCTCTTCATACATTCATTTTGAACGGATAGATCCACTACTTGTCAAACAGTCATGGTCGTTAGCAATACCCCCTTCTGGCCCTGAAAATAGCCGATCCAGCTATTTTGATGGCATTGGAGACAGTAAACCATCAATGGACAATGAAGAGGGGGAAGGTAGTTCTGACGCCCAGATTCACTCAGAATTGGAAAGAATCAGCTGTCCTCAGGAGCCACTGCGTGTGATGGACTCAAAGATTGCCCGGATCTTAGCTGTGTTGCGGAGGCATTTTGCTTCCATCCCTGATTTTAGACATATGCCTGGACTTAAGATAAAAATACCCTGTACATTGAGATTTGAGGCTGAACGCTTCAGTCAAATTTGGGGAGTGGAATCATCTGCCAGCCCACACTCAGGTGAAGTGGATGAACTACCAGCTTTATTTGCAACTGTGATTACCTTTTCTTCTTCAGCAGCATATGGGTCTATTGCTTCAGTTCGGATACCTTTTCTTCTAGGCGAGCCTTCACGAAATAATTATGATGAAGGTCAAAAGAATGGCCTTGATTTAGTATCTGCAGAAAATGGTCCTGCAGAAGAAGGCTTTAGAGCATCAGTGATTCTTGAATTGGAACCTCGAGAACCAATGCCAGGTCTGGTTGGTGTTGCTATTAAGGCAAATGCGGAGAATGGTCAAATCATTCATGGCTCTCTTCAGAGCATCCCTGTGGGTATTGAAGACATGTTTCTCAAGGCTGGTATTCCTGATATCACTGAAGATCAGATCCCTGAGTACTACAATGACCTGTTCAATGCTCTGTGGGAAGCATGTGGTAAGTCTTCCACCACTGGACGTGAGACATTTCTACTAGAAGGAGGTAAAGGTGCTGCAGCAATCAGTGGGACAAGATCAGTTAAGCTGCTGGAAATTGATTTTGAGACTCTGATCAGATCTGTTGAAAGACATCTAGCACCCTTTGTTGTCAGTGTGATGGGTCAACCACTTATAGATGTGGTGAAAAATGGAGCTGTCATTAGGGATGTTGTCTGGAAAGAAGATTCTATTGATTGTGCTCCTGACGATGCATCTGTATCTCCAAATTCTAGAAAGATCCCCCTTCAGCTCAAGTACGTTGATGACGAAATTGATGAAGATGTTGACAGCAGCTTTGTCACACGTAAGAGAAACATGGGTTGTTTTCTAATTCTAATATTTCTCCCTCCTAGGTTCCATCTGCTCTTTCGGATGGAAGTAAGCGATATTTCAACATTAGTTCGTATCCGAACTGATCATTGGCCATGCCTTGCTTATATTGATGATTATTTGGAAGCTGCTTTTTTAACATGAGAAGGAATTGCCCTGACGAAGCAGGTTTGGAATGTTTGGTTTCAAGTTGCCCATGCCACTGAAAAGTCAAATCTATACTTTTAAGTTTTTCCGTTTTTGTTCCAACCGTTTTTCCATCAGGCAAGATTAGTTTTTCCTACAAGAATAAACTGTTTTGTAAATACTTTTGGAAGAGTGAATCCATTCTTGTATCAGAAATTCTTTCCTTTTTTGACTTCCCTGGAGGAAAGCTACTGTTCTGATGTCTCAAGTGTTCTAGCATTTACCCACTTTTATTGTTTAAATGCTTATCTAGTCATTTGTTTCAAGTTTATAATCCCTTGGTCCTTGTAATAGTTTTGTGCTAATTTGACATAGGCATTCAATTAAAGATTTCATTGACTTGAATTTTAGTTTCACATGGCCTTGCATATGCGCACATGTTATATTGGAATATGACCTCCCTAATGCAGCAACTCCACCATTCACTTCTCTGCATGCCGATCATTGACCTTGGTAAGGGAGGCATTGCTACCAGTTGTCACACAATTTGCCTAGAGGGAGTGCGGGGCCATGCATCTGTAATTTTCTAACAAATTAGGGTTTGCGGTGAGATGAGAGTGGTCATTGAGACAGAAATGATGTGCAGCCGGTTTCTGGGGGGGTTGTTTTCGATCTCATTCAGATAGGAGTCTGGAAAGGGCAGCTACAATCAGTGAGAATGATTGTTAGAAGTGGCCATTCTGTCAGGAAGAAAAGCTAAAGATAAGAGGATGAATTGAAGCAGCACTGTGAATTAGGAAAATAATGATGGATTCTTATGTAGACGTGTGTAAAACTGTGCAGTCTATCAATGAGGCAACTGCCAAGGGGCATCTTTGACGGACTTCAGGAATGAGGATCTGTTTGAAGGCTCAGGAGATGGAGCTGCTAATGCTGTAGCAATAAGAGATTTTGGGCAAGCGTTATTTCAGATTGGAGTTTCCTTATCAGTTGCGATAAGGCTCAATGATTTTCAGTTGTCTTTGGCATTTTTTTAAAATGAATAAATAAATAAATAAACGGCAAGAAAGTGACAGACCCCATCGTTGGAAGGCAAGGGCATGAAAGAGATGTGTACCTTTCTTCAAGGGAGAGTCCCAAATTATCCTTCCGAAATAAAACAGCTTGAAAACTAGGCTTATTGGTAATTTTCCCAGGAGAGTGGAAAGCGTACCGTATGTGGATATAGTATGGATGGATAGAAAAAGTTTTAATAATCTACACCACAGATTATTCATTACCCCAAACCGATTAAAAATATTTAACAAATCTGAATGGTTAAGAATTGGAAATGATATAACAATTTCATAACTGTCTACAACACACTTTAACGTAAAAATATGATGATCATTAAACTATAACTAGTTAAATTCATATCTGGTGGTTACGTAGTCATGCAGAATTTTTTTTACCAAATAGAATAATATTGAAATTTAAAAGGTGCGGGGCTGTCTATGTTTGCCCATAAAGGTATACTACCGCACAAACAAAAGTGAATTTTTTTATTAAAAAAATATTTATACGACTACAAGCAACCAAACCTGAGCAATTTACTTCCATCAGTTCTTAAGACTTTTGAAAAAAATTTAGTTAAAACGTTATTCCTGATTGATTATCTTCATGATTTTTACAAACCTTTTTTTGAGTTTTTTCACAGTTCTTAATAATGCTAGAACTAGAATAATTTCCAAGGATCAGCTCATGCTGACTGTGAAGACATCATTTTCTCATTAATTAACAATTTCTAATTGATTCAATAAGCTTTTATGAACTTCAACAAGTATAATGAATTTTTGGCAAGTCGTATAACAGAGGATCTAATATCAAAATAATGCAACAAGCCTTCTTTTCTCACTCCCTTTTCGTCTCACCGCAGTTTCAAGACAGTCTGAAAGGGCAGGCAAGGTTAAAGATTTTATGAATGACCATGGAACTTCATGCTTCTCAAGTAGGGAATGCTATTAGCCTATTACCAGAGCTCTGAATCACGCAAATAGGATAATAAATGAACAAGAAAAAAAGAATAAAATGGATGTGGTATAACAAAACCACCTTTTATGCCAAGGGGAAAATGTATATAATGACATAAATACTGTATACAAGATTGCATCAATGCTCTGGAAATCTGTGGAGAAGCTGCCAAACGGCCTGAACATTAGAGATGTTTACATTCAAATGGTTGCCCTGTTCTAGATTCCTACAGAAAAGAAATGTTGATAGACCAAATGAAATGCAGCGTAAGCCAAAGAAGAATCAATTTGTGGTCAAGATTTAAGAGTTGTATCCCTTGTGATTAGGGGATGTTAGCTGCCAGCCATTGCCAAACAGACAAAAACAAGACTAGCAAGATAACCATTTCACCTTTCTAAGTATTCCTGTTCTTTTACTTTGTGACTCGTTCAGCAGCAATACTTCCCCGCCTGCTCAGGTACACTGCAGTCCCTTCTGAGATGGTGCCCCAGTTCACCTGGCAAACAAATAAAGAGAAATTTATCACTCTCTCTCTCGAGGAGGAGGAGACCCATCTGCTCATCTTTGTCAACAGGCAATGCAATTAATTGCGAAAAGTTGGGGGGTTGAAAAGTGCAGCATCCCGTGGATGAACAAATACACAGATCAAGGAACCAATTAAAAACAGCGAGGACTTACAGTGTCACAGCACTGATTGGAACACCTCATGCTAAATGACAGTTTTTTGGCTGCTACAATCACCAACGAGTATAGGTAGAGACCAAAACATGTTTAACCACCATGACCATCTCATAGGGGTGCACACAGGTCAGGTTAGGTCAGGTTCAAGTCAACCTTAACACTAATGCATTTTCTAACACCTCCACTCTAATCCTAAATCCATTTTCTAAAACATCAACCCCAACCCAACCCTATTTCTAAAAATCAGGTTGGGTTATGGTTGAAAACAGGTTGAAAGCAATATAGAAATAACGAAATGATTTCAAAATTTATGCGGAGCATTTACAAATATACGTACACCTTTTACCTGTAACTACTTATACACCTATGTTTTTGCAATATTAGCAAACACAGCTATAATTTACAAAAAAATTACAATTATATTATGCAAATACCCAATGTATGTAGCATTTCATCAATCAACACAAATATTCATAGATATTCTAAGATAAACTTTTTAAATGAATCTAAGAAGAAATGAAAGTACTCAATAAGAATCAAGCATCTTGACTCTTTCATACTCAAGCAAATCCAAAAATATCCAAGCCCTTTATTTATTCAAATCTCTTAAAATTATTCTAATATATAGGGAAAGAGGAATGCAGTGGTAATGGAAAAAGGGGGAAATTTTTTGGTGATTTAGGGTTTTCCAATTTCTCAAATTGGCATAATTGGGAAATGTCAAATTTTTTTTTCTAACTAAGCCTTGAAATTGGGTTGCAAGTTGATGTTTTGGGTTTACCTGACCCAAAATCAACCCAAATTAAAAAATCAGTTTGGTTCACCCCGTTTTTCAACCCAAATTTCAAATCTAGCCAACCCTAACTTGATGAGAACAGATTAGCTTCCATGGGTTCAGGTTGTAACACCTCGATCTCATCAAGCCAGTAGAGTACATCCCCTAAAGCAAATTAGGCTTGGCACCACTAATTTTCCAGGCAAGAATTTAGCATGAAGTCCTAAAGGTTCTTGAAGTTTGCTAGACCAACATGGGGCAAGTAAAACTGCAGCCTATTTCCTTAACATCCCCAGTCAAAAACGCCCATAAAACTAACCATTAGACACAGACTCAGGAATGCTGAAAGTTATTCGAGATTACTCAATATCCAAAACCTTGAAACCATGATGCAATATGCATGATTAGGACTCCCCTTGCATACATCCAACCAAATGACTTGTCACACTTGCAAAGATCATAGCCAACATTTTGAACTAGCAAGGCTTCTTCAGTACTCAAAAGAAACCCTAAAAGCAATGCAAATGACTGCCACCAGAAACTGTTATATCTGGCATCTATTTTGACAGCTAAATTGCATTCAACATTTCTTATTATAGTTTCCTATTATACTGAGGCCAGAAGTTAAAAGAATGTGTTACTTGGAATTAAAAGGGTGTAAAATTTGACTTCCAACAAATTATTCATTAACTAATTAATGGAACCATAAAAAATCTAAAAAATAAAAAGGAGTAGCACCTCACAATTACCTTCGGCTATGGGATCTCCTCGATGGAGGCGAGGACCTTGTAGGATCAGAAGAGATTCTGCTCCTCGCCTCCACATTTGGCTTCTCTTCCTTCACATCAGATTCTAATTTGTGTTTTCTTTGCATTTCTTCAGCATATCGACGCCAAACGGACTCCCTATCTTTCCGTGGCATCCTTGAATACCTTGGGTCATCTTTTAGAAGCTGTTTTGCTTCAGACCAAGAAGTAAGAATTGTCTTTCCTTCATCATTCACTTGGATGGCTCTCTCTGCAGTTACGACCTCCGACAGCAGGTTCCGATAATCATTTGCACATCGCTGAGGCAGGAAAATTATTAACCAGATAATCAGCTAACCAATTTTCATTATTGATATGCAACAGGAAATGCCAAAGGAGATCATCCAAAAGAAACAGGTGCCACCAATGTAGAAAGTCAAACTTCTAACCAGAAATTTATGTCCCTAAAAATAGAGAGAAGAAAATTTGCTGCAACAGCCCAGCTATGCAACAGTATAGAAACCTGTGACCCAGGCAGTATTGGTCCACTTAGAAAATTAAAATGAATAAATGATCAACAGAATGTCCTCTATCTGGAATTCATGGCATAGGAATGCTATAGGCATAATCAGGTTAAGGATCACTAAACAACTCCCTACTATTGTTGGTGTTCACTTAGGAATGCTATAGGCATCATTGGGTTGATCATTAAACTGCTCCATAAAATCATTGTGACCCGCTGACTGCATGCACACAGAAGTATAGATTACAGCTAACCTTCGACATATCATCACACAAGGCAACCTAGCATCCATGTTGCCATCTAAACTCATTAACTATACTAATTTGCAATGGTATCTAAACAACCTCAAATTTTGTTGCTTAGAATAAAGTCAAAAGCTGTAGTAACCTAGTCCGACCAAACTTCAAAGTATCAATATAGCAGGTCCTAAGAGAGGAATGGCCAAATCTTGTAAACAGATGCCTTGCTAGTGAATAAGCCAGAGGCTCAGGTACAATTCATGCATATAAGAGATGCACAATGATAACAGAGCTGGCTTGTACCCTCTTCATCAAAATTAGGGTGAGTTTTTAGAATGATTGAGTAAAGAATCAGAACAATGTCCAAGAGATCAGCCAATCAAGAATGCCAAAAGAAAACATAGGCAATACACTCTTTTTTTAAAAAGATTATTGGCATTGAGGGGCCGGGGGGAAGCATTATTGACCTAAAAATGGAAAGTCACATCTAAAGAACTGATAAAATTGAATGATGCATTCTGAATGATGGCATAGTTTTGATTGATGACACTAGAAAAAAGAATGCATGGTTAGAATCTAAGAAATTTATAATTTAGACACTAGAGTAAATGGAATGCAATTTTGGCAACAATAAGAATGAAGATGACGATTTTTATCACATATGATATATTAGATTGAGAAACCATGACAGTGCAAAGTTACAAAATGATGTCGCCCATAAAATTCAGATCAGTTGAAAGAGGTGGAAATGTGCCTCCCTCTAGGAGCATTTGGTTTTTAGGAAATTTAATTTCACCTGACAAAGTGAAAACTCCAAGCCAAGAGGAAACATGTTGATTTTGACATACAGTTTTTACCATGCTGTAAAGGTAATATAAAGATCAGATGAAAATACAAACATAAAAAAAAATTAAAGATGTTACTTATTTTCATTGATATGAAATGAAAGAAGTGCTTAAACTAATAAGAAGAAAAGCTCTAGATCCGGATAATATATCAATTAAAGTTTGAGAGCAAATGGGAGATATATGTTTAAATTGGTTAATGAATTTATTTAATAAGATGATAAGATCAAAAAATATCAAATAGAGAAAAAATATTATTGTACCAAATATTAATAAGAATATGAGAGAGATTCAAAATCTTTTAAGGCCTGTATCAAATGAAGAGATGCTTCCATGATAGAATCGAATGACAAAGCAAGACTTGATGATGATAGAATTTCAACCCAGAGAGAGTAGGGCATAGCAAGATTCATCCATGAGAGAGCTGGATCACATGACATAGCTGACCCACTAATTAGCTAGGATAAGGCTTTAATAATGGCAATCATCATCATATGCTGTTTCTCATCAAAGTCAGGTCAACTAAATGAATTCTGTTATGCCATTACTATCCTGGGCTACGTCTTTAATAAGTCCAAGAATTTTCATATCTTTTGCACTGACCTCTAATCCTACTCATTTTGGCTCTCTTGCTCTCATATGACCTTCCAATTGGATAAACTCTTCCTAAGTGGTGCAACCTTTTTTTTTGGTTGTTGCACATGACTTGTGCATCTGACATGGGTTAAGTCGCTACCCTTTCTTAATCTTAATTGTGCTAAAAAAACTATATCCTTTTCACCTTGTCTTGTCTATAACCTGTTGTGAAGATTATCAATGCTTTAAATTAAAATGACAAGAATGATAACGCTAAATCCAAAACTTTAAGACCCAAGACATGTCTTAAACCTCAACTATTTGTTCAACAAGAAGAGGGCACCAAAGGCTTTCTCAATCCTTCAGAAACTAATTTTAGAATCACCTAAGACTTAAAGCATAGTCAAATAAGATTATGCCGCTTGAGCCAATTGCCTTCTACATCATGCATAAGGCAATTACAAAATAATACAAATTTATTGTTCTAGTTATTAATACATCATACCCATGAAACGTTTCAAGACTGTCCAACAAACAACAAATTTCATGCCCGACTAAAATTTTTTAGGGTTTTCATCATCAGTGCACAAGGTAGTAAAATTACCTCATATAATACTTTCGCATGCTCTCGGAATAGTTTTTCAGCATCGGCTTTATCCAGATCAGGGTTTGTGGCACGGCTCTGTGGATCCTTCTCCAATTTAGGCTTTGATTCTGTCCATGACGCCTACAAATAAGTGGCAATATTAAGTCAATACCGTTGCATGGATACTACATGATCAAACATAAAAAATCACAAGATTTAAAATCAGAATTGTGCGAGTCCAAAGCAAATACACAAGCCAGCTTGTTTTGGAGAGCCACTCAGTGCAGTCATACTCAATCCATCCATTTTAAGGCTGATGAAAGAGTGCCCACAGGTTATTCTAACTAAAGGCAGACAACCTTTGCTGATCATTCCACAAATTCAATAATGGATCTATTAGACAGAATCATTAACAACCTTAGGATCTTTAATTGTTTCCACAAGTAATGCCTGATAAGAAGATATTGCCTCTTTCCTGCGAACTTTCATTCGCACTCTCTCCATCTCTTGCTCTTCCCTTTCTTTGCGTTTCCGCATTTCACGCTCCCTTTCTTTTAATTTCTCCTGTTAACAGATGCAACAACCAGTCACTTACTACACATGCAGAACTATATGTGAAAGCATAGCTCTCCAGTGCCAAGCTCATTCATTGCCAACTTGTGAAACCATGTCAATGCCCTCAGTCTCCCTATGGAGTTTATGTTACCTGCTCCTCTCTTTTGACTTTTTCAGCTCTTTCTGATTCTTCTTCTGCAGCTTTCAATTCAGATATATACTCATTAAACAGAACCTCCCTATCTTCATGCTTAACAGACCTGTATCTTGGATCATTCCTCAGGCTATCCTTTACCTAAATGAAAAACAAAATTAAAAATCAGAGTGTGAACATCCAAAGGAAAAAAGTAGAACGAGAAAAAGAAAGAAGATATGTAATAAATACTAATTTTATGATGTAACAGAATATTAAGTTTATGTGCTCATATGGAAACAAGATTCTTTTTCCTTCTTTTTCCCCTTTTGAGAGAGTAACACCTTAGAAAGGTATCAGGAGGAAGTCTCAAAAAAATTATAGTAAAGAACTCACAGGACGAAAAAAACCATTTTGATGCAGAACATGATAAGGCACTTATTTTAGCCATAAAGTGGTCAATGGGATTAAGTTTATTTTATGCGTATTTGGGATTTTAGATTTTTAATTGTTTAATTTGGGTTTAACGTAAAAATACTGTTTAATATGATAACATGTTTCAGGATTTTAAAACTTGAATGATTGATAGCATGCATTAGTATTTAATTTTACCTTTTCTGATGTTCTTTCCTATTCAACTTGAGCTCTTTCCTTGTCCTTTTCAAGATATCCATAGTTCCTTCCTTTACTTTAATCCCTAATTTCTTCTTTTCTTACCCATCGAGGGGATCTACACCTTTCTTCCAATGGCTTAAAAATCATTTAGAAATAACATGCAATGAGAGGTATCCTGTAGGTGGATAACAAAATCAAGGAAAGATATCCAGTATCCGCCTGGTTGAAACCAGAGCCGAGGAAACAAGATGTGTAATATTCTAGATAGTTTCAAAAGAATTCCAATCATGTTAACTTCGCCATAACCAAAGGGGTATATATGCCATACCAAGGGAATGAATGGTAAACATATGAAATATGTTTGTTGCTGTAATATTATAGAGACATGTTCACACACCAAAGGATTCCCCTGATGATCCCTCTAAGTGTTTGCTGTATTTGATTATCCAGTTTATGAAAATCACAGGTCATGTGCATCATAGTAGTAACACAAAAGCCTCATCAAGACACAGAAACATTATTGATTTTACCAAATTTGGGAATTCATCAGTACCAAAAATAAGAAACTATAGGAGGGAAAAATGGACCTTGATTTAAGACAGTGGGGGAAAACAGAACGTGGAGGATCACGGTCTCTTCAAATTACACAGCAAAAAAAATAGAGCATCAAGCTCATATTTACCAAAAGAAGCAGGAGCACATATGAAATTGAGTACCAGATTTTCATGCAAGCTATACTTCAATCCACAGAAACTAAAAAAGGCACCTACCCTGGTGGACCAGCGGCTACTTGTATTTATATCTTCTTTTTCTCGAAGCATGGACTTGAAACTAGAGATAGCGGCAGACCGTGTTGCCTGAATCTTTTCTTCGGCAGCCTTCTTCAGAGGAAGGACCCTGTTTTTTGCATCCAAAAATAAATTTTGACATGATCGACAGCAAAGGGGAAAAAGAGAAACTCTCGTATATCAAGGAACTATAGAAACGTTATCTTTGCTATTAAAAACATACTTCTCATTTAATAATATCTCCCGGTCCTTGCGATCCAATGCTTCAAATCTGGGGTCATTGCCCCATTTTCTCTTGAAGGTTTGATAGTCAGTTCTATGATCAATATCCTAGGAGTAACAATGCAAGCATGTTAAAAAAACTGGTGACAAGCAAGCAAACATTCTATGCAAGGATCATTCAAAACCACATTTCCACCAAAAAAATTGTACTGGAAAAAAAAACTACTGGGAAAAATAACAATAACATAAGGCAGCAGATCACCTCTGAAGCTTCCTCTAATAGCTTCTTGAAACCCTCTATGGCAGCCTTCTGGGCTGCTCTTTTTTCTTTGCGCTCCTCTTCAGCTCGTGTCCGCACGTAGTGTTCAAATAAGGCCCTGCGAGTACCATAACCTGGGACAGCCTGCATTAGAAGACCTCCAACTAAGAAAACTGATAACAATGGAACTCCTTCAAACTCCATGACAGGGTGAAAATAAAAGGGAACATTTAATATTTTTTATTTGGAAGACAAGATCACATTTTCCAGATACAGAGTAAACCTAGCTGTGTCGATAGCAGCAAACTTATTCCACAATATCATCTACACATGGTTACTGGAAAATCATAAGTTAAATTGAAATCTGAAACACTCATACAGAGGAGGAAGGAAAAGCATTCGTAAAGCCAAATTTAAATTGGGTTCAGGTTGAATTTGGGTTGACGATTGGATTTAAAAAATTGAGTTGATAATTTTAATTATAATAAATTTTATTTTTATTTTAAATAAATATTTTAAGTTAAATACAACATAAAAAAACATTAAAAATTTATTTTCAACACTAAAATGTAAGAAAAATGAGAAGGTGCATGCAGGGAGTCAGTGGGTATGCAAAAGCCAAGGGTTAATTTAAATAATCTAGGGTATTTAGAATCAGGTCAGGTTGAATCAGGTTGCCAATCCCTTATCCCAACCTAACCCAACCCAAATTACAAATCAGTTTAAATTGAAACGAATGTTTCCATCTCTCTAACCCACTTTTGGGTTTAGTCAGTCAGATTCGTTGAACCCAACCCAATTTACACCCCTACTTGGAAATAAACTGAAAAATAAAATAAATAAAATAGATGGATTTTTGGATAAAAAATAAGGTATGATAATTTAAAATATAGTAAATAATAAAAAAAGTAAGGTTATTAGAGTAAGTAAATATAATATCAATAAAAAAAGCAGTAGGAAAAAAAGGAAAAAGGATTTCCTTATTATCAAAGGAAGCTGCATGATGCACCTAAGCAAAGCCTACTTTCTCGAAATTAAGAGGGTTTGGATTAGGGGCAATTAAGGGGGCAATGGATGGGGATAAAGAGGAAGGAGGGTTTCCAAGACCCTCCTTATTTAATTCATATACATTTACCCATCTCTTTACTTGATAAACAATTACTTACCTTAATTAACTTACCTTTCCAGCAGTCAAAAATATCTTTTTTGTCATTAATTATATTTTTCCTCAAAAAAATATTTATCTAATCTTTATCCATTATTTTACTGATACCATTTTCACTTTTGCTAACATCATTTCCTCTTATTCCCTATGTAGACAATACATCAGTAACATCACCCCCTATCCAACCAAACAGCATATTGAAGGAACTACAATATTTCCAATGAGCCTAATAACTGATAGCAAATTTGTGTTCCTATGCAGAAAAATCCTTTCCCCATTCACCAGAATTCCATTACCTCCAAGTCAGGTCTGTCCACAACCACCCCTTCACGGATATGTCATGATATGTCACTTTGTTAAATTGATAGATTTCACATGGACATTTTATATGTCAGAGAATCTAGAAAAGTACAATATCCAGATGGGTTCCCACTGCATAGCTAACTTGGCAGGTACCAAATGTGTACATGAGTATTTAGGTTCAAACCCTAGAATGTTAGTGAAATCCTAGAAAAAATTAAAAGAAGAAAAAAAGATAAACAGATAAAATTTCTCCTCCACATTTTCTAGAATAATTACCCCATTGATCAAGCAAATTTCTGAAATAGATCATAATTCATCCATGCAGCAAAGGGATTTACTGAGAGTCAAAAGCATGTCATCAAACTAATTTGCCACTTGACATTCATGACAAACAATTGTATCAAAATTATGAGAACATAGGATGATGTCATTGAATGGTAGATAGCACCCCAACCACCACCACGGCTGCCCCATCCAAGCCTTGACTAATTGTAGCTACATGAATTTTGATATCATTTACAACAAAATTACTCAACCTTTTTTGCTTGCCCAGTTGCCCTACCCGCATCATTTTCAGCCTGTCCCCTGCATGCAACTTGAGCTAACTCACATATTAGCACAGATCTTGGTTTATGTTGGGCTAACCAACATAAATCCACTTCCCATCATATTAGGAGTTGTTTGAACAGAGGTAATCCTCTGGTTACCTAGTTAAGTCAATCTCAATGTAAACAAGATATGAGCAAAGGTGAAAATGACCTCACTTTCAAGGAAATTCCCTTACATTCCTCTTACTTCTTTTATTAAGAACTTTTGAAACAGATACACATGACTTTCCCACCTTGTTCCCATCAAATTTTCAATCAAATTGTCGATTTAAATCCTCATACCACATAATTAGTATATCATATAAAATCAGTTACAATCATTTTTTCTGCCAAAAACAAACCTGTCATCCCAATATACTCATTACCAGTGTAAAAACTCCACAACTAAATAAATGGGGTAAATGGTTAAATCTGGTAATGCATAAAGAATCCCTATATAATCTGTTGCTTTACCTCTATCTCAACACACTTTAGCTAATTTACTGGGACCACTCCTACAAATCAAGGTGAATGCAATCATTTACAAAATTACAAGGACAAAGGGACAGTAATTTAAAAACTGAGAGAACTAGAAAGGATAAATACATCCATCATGTCCCAAGGGTGCACAACATATGGGTCTAACAAACCTGTTCAATGGAGTTCCAGTTGTAGGAAAGGTCCAAAATTCCCGTAGAAAGTAATCATAACCTTTAGACTCAACAAACCTTAAAGCGAGGATCAAATAATATCTTGGGCAATTCCTTTTCCCACTTCGAGAATGGTGCCACTCCTCGTTCTTTAAGCATCTCCTGTCAAATTTAAAAACACAATGAAATTGCATTATATTCCAAATTAAAAAAAAAAGGAAAAATCCATAATAGACAATATTGACATAAGTTGTTCATTTGCACAGAAATATTTTTTATCAAATTTCAAGCATCTTAGGGAGGTAATATTCACAATTCTCAGAGACAAGGGATGTGGTCCAATTCAGAATGCTTTATTTCCTCACTTTCATCAACATGCACATTCAAAATCAAAACACTTGATTTGAAAATTTCAACAAAACCCTGAATCGCATTAGCTCAAAATAATTGATTCTGCCCACTTTTGTATTCAAAATGGGAAAAAAAACAATATATATATATATACATGTGTGTATGTATGTATGTAACGTGAAAAACTATTAGCTTGATTGCACCTCAGAGCAGGAAGTCATAAACAACCAAAACTACCTTGAACTGGATAACACACTCCTCCTTAGTGGGCCCACTGTCGATGTCATCTGAATCAGATGAGGAATCGGACATGTTCCCATCCCCATTAGCATCTTTCAGTTTTTCCTTGCTATTCTCAGCTTCAACTGATTTTTGACCATTCAAATCTGACATAGGAGTAGAAGAAGCTGGAAGTTGTGAGGAAGCAGCAGGAGTTCCTGCATCCTGGAGCTTCTTTTTGATCAAATCCAGTGCAGATGAAGATACCGGAGCAACTGATGTTCTAAGAGCTATTGCATCACGACCACCTGTATTAACAGAAGGAGCGAGTATACTAGAAGGTTGCAATGTCATCGCATTTGCCTTTAAAGAATCACTTTCCTGTTTCTTTCTAACTTCAGCAACTTCCAGTGGCACCTGCCAGCTGCTTACCTGCATCAAATAAAATATAAAAAGTGAAGATATGCAGAAGCCACATGTATTAACAAAGATGCTTGGCAACAGAGACTCAAAACTTGATTTTCACGTTACCTTTAAGTCCATATATAGAGACTAGAAAAATTAAAAACCTTAAATTTCCTGATTGAGCACTACAAAATCTTCAATGCAACATTACAGTCAATGAGCATTTGATCCATTCATTCTTCAACACTGACAGAAAAACAACCATCATGCATGTGCAGAGAACAACTATTACATATGGACACAAGAAGATGTGACCTAACCTTCAAAGAAAAATTAGCACCCAAATCCAAGAGGCTTTAGTATTTGAGTAACCAGGGTGGTAAAGAAAGAGGACTTAGAAACAGACAAGTCAAGAACCCAATTTTTCAAACTAGTTCTTAGCAAGATTGAGTCAGCATCCAGCAAAATAACGAGTTATACAACCCTAGCAGTTTTTTTGTCTTTAAGATAGGCCTAAATAGCGAGTGCCATGTTACCAGATCAGGAGCAAAAGTTTTCTAATGAACATGCTTGAAGGCAGAAATAGTAAACAGATCAGGAAAAAGGAACACAACGAAGAAAAATGCATCATTACAGATCATCTCCCTGAGAAGTACACAAACTGAGATCCCATTCACTTGCCTACATATCAAATCCAACCCTAGAAAAGGCTCTGACAGAACAATAGAACATAGCTGATCCGATCCCATGCACTGGTTTCAACCCCAGAAATTTCTAGGCTAATTAGTTTCAGCATTGAGGAAACAATAATAAGGCTAACACAAATTAGATGCATGGCCATTATCTACAATACCTTGGTCTTGGTGTTATAATAGTACTTCTTGCCATCATTTGTGGTTACTAACACCCAATCGGTGCTAGCCAGCTTCTCCCTGCAAGGAAAGAAATAAATAAGTAACAAATCTGTCCTAACACATTACTTTAGTAACAAAACAGACAACCAAAAGAAAAGAAAGCAACAGTTCCCAATTCATGAAGAAATGGAAAATTTTTGGGTAGCCTGTTTGAAAAATCAGTTCACAAAAAATAAATTATAAATAATAAAAATAAAATCCTGCACAATGCAAACATAGCATCTTTTCAAGCCTCATCCAAGCAAAGCATTTGTTTGCACATGCAGGAATAATCTTACACACAGAAAACATGGCCCAAAGGAAGCTTTTTAATTTCTTATTAAGCATTTTTTTCTGCTGTGTGAGTAAAATTTTTAGTGCACTGTCAGCACACACATATCCAAGAGTCCAAAACATCCTATGATTACAAAAAAAGATAACCATGTCTATAGAACAAGGTCTTTCTGCACAACCACAGGTAGCCAGATATGTATTAATGGTGCACCGCCCAATAAAAATGGGATTAGCTAGGTGGCTAGATATTGGAAGAATAAAGGGAAAGGAATTCATCGAACCGACATAACAGATGCATACACTCCTTTTTTTTCTTTTCTTTTTTGAAATGATACGATTAATGATAAATCCAATACAGTTACAACTCAAACACAATGCCAGAAGAGTGAAAGTGATTTGCAATAGATTGCACTTGGAAATTATTAGATGTATCTAATGAGGGGGAAAATGGTGTATACGGGTTCCTTCCACAAGTGTCCCCAACATGGTGCTCTCATTACTTGCAAACAAGAAACTCTGTCCAATTTGCTGCTAATACAAATAGAGGAAGATTAGAATGACACTTGCTATCCAATTTTCTCTCTTCTTTTTATGGATCTCATGGCCCAAGGCACACTTGAAACCTGGACCAGAAAAATACATACCAAGGCAGGACAATCTCAAGACTAAGAAAATCTACATCTACAAGCTAGCATGAAGTAGAAAGACTAGATTTTCAAGTTTTAACTTCAGAGTTAGGGATTTAAATGGGAAAAGGGCATTATTATATCATGTAATAATATGGAGAATATAACAGACAAAGGGTAGAATAGAATAAGAATGAAGAAGACAAACAACCCCAGTAATAGCTCCTACATATAGGCATCATACCTAAAGGATTTACCCCCACAATCCAATCTCTTCGAGGCATGAAAATTTTATCCATCATGAAAAACCATTCATTATAGCTCATAACAAATTATTAATAATAAGACTCTAAAAAATAAAACAAAAAATTACCAAAATATGCTTAAAATTCGTAAATCCTGTGGGCCTTGCTTAGATGGGCAATGAACATTCTCAAATTTGCATAATCTTCACTCCTTTTGAAAATTAACCCAACAAACAATCAAACTGAGATATTTCAACACCTATTCAGCACTGCTTTGTGCCCTAACAGTGGCCAGTAAAAAAGTGAGAAAGACATAAAACAAAATTAATCAATAATTCATAATATAATCAATCATAAATATTCGATTCTGTAGATCTAAGATATTCGATTCCTGTAGATCTAAGACCTTTGACAGCCTGTTTGGCCGTGCAATGAAAATTTATCTGTTGGGAAAAACACTTTCAGCAATAGAGCTTTTGAAAACATTGTTGTAAACAAGAAGCTGTTTGGTGGTTGGCTATGTTATCTAAAAATTGATTTCACTGTTACTTGTGCATTTGGCTGCAAAATGCTAGAAGTGCTTTTGATTTTATAAATTATGACATGTCGAAGAACTTTTCAGTAAAATCTGTTAGGCTATAAAAATACATTCTAATTTTTTAATTAACTAAACAAATTTCGTGATATTAAAATAATCCAAATCAAGTATTACATATCAAATGCCCATGTGACTATGGTAATAAATATGATAAAAAATCAAAAATCAAAAGAGTGAAAAAATTTTACAAATTATCAAACAGATACTTGGTTATATCATTTTTTATATGATCTCGTCAAGCCTCAATCTCTAAAGAAGACTCATTGAAATTTTCCTGTAGAATTGCATCACTAAAACTACAACCTTCCTCCCCTTCTTCCTAGAAGTAACTCCTAGTGATCATCACATGTTTGATAGGATGCTATGTTTACATACTGGGATCAACATATGACAGTAAGGTCTTGTATTTTGTAACAAAAGACCTAGTACCTGAATCACTATTGCAGTGTTTTGTTGATGATGATGATGAATTTTGGAATTGCATGCTGAAACTACACCATCTGTTTGTAAGGTCTCTCTGTTCAGTGACATCTTCAACTCAACATCATTTGCTGCCATTTATCTGTCTCACAGTCTTCCCTAATTCCACTCAAATAGTGCAGGACTCTTGGATTGTGCATCAGTGTTGGAAGCACCCCTTCCTAGGAAAAGCTATTGATCATAGCAATATTAGGGGTTCAAAGGACCTAACAACTAAGAAATGCCTAATTTCATTGATACAAAACCTTACAGAGAAATTTCCTTGTACCAAATGTTGACTGTTTGCCCAATGAAAGTAACATTTGTGTAGATAGGATGTAGACATTGGTTTGCTCATATGTGGGGTCATTAAATCAATAGTTGTGGAAATTTTGTTTCTTGTAAAGATGCATGATAATTGATGATATCCAGAGGTACCTTAATTTTTTGTTTATTAAAATCTAATGGATTCTGATCTCCACCGTACATAAGAACCGTAAGAAGCATAGCATACCCCCAAACAAGAATCATTGACCCATCCAAATATCAATTCAAATGCAAAGTGGGTGGGGGGGAGAATCCAGCCTTGAAATCAGTAAAATAAAATCCACCACTTAACAGTCAAATAAAGGAGAAAAAAAGAGTCCATCTCAATTAAAAGAAAAAAACAAAAAGATCTCATCATCCACTAATTCATGTTGTGAAGGATCAACGGAAGGGAAAAAATCGAAAACCTAAGAAGGGGTGGTGAAAAGAAAAAAAATAAAAAATAAGGACATTTTGGTCATTTTCTCCTCCACTTGAGAAGATTATTCCTACGACCGGGGGAAAGCACCAAATTTCACTTTTCCCAAATCATTGAAAATTAGCTTTTGTAATAATGAGAAAACACTTTCCTTTTTTTAACTAAACATGCCAGAAGTAAAAGAAAAGCACTTGCAGTAACCAAAAAGAACTTCAAACACTGCTAAACACATCCAAACAGGCCCTATGATCATCTAAAAAAGCCCCACATTGTTAATCGACCATTGATCTCATTACATTGACCAATTTGAGGACAGATTTTATCAAAATTAATGATGTAAATATTTGAACACTTGGTTGGTCAAATCTTTGATAAATCAACTTGTGTAGTTTTTTCAGCCCATAAGTGTGCGCACATGTGCATGCACACTCACATCTATCACTAGACTATCCAAGTGGCACCACTCGGATGTTATTCTTATGGTTTCTTACGAAATTAACAGAGTCTTGCTTTTATTCTTCACAATAACTTCAAATCCTTACCAGCCACCTGTTTGTGCAATGTTGGGGCTGTAAGAAGAGTGATAGATGAAGGAGATTCATCCACTAATGAACATTTTGACAAACTTGGAATTGAGCAATCCATTCATCTACTGTAATTTGCTCTTGTTACAAGTATAGCAAGTCATAAAAAATAATAATGCTAAGAGAACATTACCCATATGCATCCACGGAGAGTTTTTTTTTTTTTAAAGAATGGCATAGAAAGCCAATTCCTAACCGCCAACAATTTTAATTTGATAGCCACCACATTCATACAGATAATGGAAACTTTACAGTGAAAAGAAAACCTCCAGACTCCTTTCCACATCCTGTCATGGATCAAAACTCTCTTTCTAAAGGTCTGTGGGCAAAAGAATTTTAGGACTCTGCATTTCTGCTGCTGCCTGAAGCATCTGTCCAGAATGCCACAGGCATATTTTTGGCAGAAGATTTCCATCTTGAAAGTTGCTCTGTTTCATGCTAGCTATTATTCGTTACCATCGAATACAATGGACCTGGGCTAAAATTTTATCTTAGGATCATATTCTCGTATGCATGAGCAGGGCTGAAGTTTATGGTCTCTGATACTCTGTCCCTCTCTGTAGGATCCTCTTTGATGCAGAATATGATGAAGCTTTATGTTTATATTAGGGTTTATTTTTTTTAGGGATGTTTTATTTGGAATTTTGAATACTTAATTATTTTTAAGAATTTGATGTATTTAGTTTGATGAATGATTTAGATCGTTGCTTTTATTTAGGATTTTATCAATCCAGATCAATGTTATCAGAACCAGACCGCTAATTGAACTGGTCAATAAGCTGGTTCGGTTTGGACCGGTTGGACCATTCAATTAAACCGGTTTCAACCGTGACGTTATCACTATATAATTATAATATTATAAAGATTTAATGATTTTAAAAATCTATAAATATTATAATTTTTTTAATAATAAAACATTATTTTATGAGCCCAAGACAATAAAGAATAAAGTATAACAATAAAAATGAAAAAGCACTATTTGTAAGTTCATGCACTAACCGTAATCATATAGGTGTGTCGGGACAGGAGTGGGGGACAGTCCTACGCGTAGACAACAGCAGCACTAGCTCTACGAAGTCAGAATTGAATCTTTTTTTTTCGAAAACTAATGAAAACTAATGAGACGACGAAAATAGAGACAAACAGAGACACATTTGTTTTACAAAATCGCAATGTCAAAAAAAAAAATCAAACAGCATGAAGTAGAACAAAAGCAAAAAAGAATGGCCCACGGAAATAATGCTTCGGAGACCACAAAAAATCAGTTCAAAATTGAGCTATTCTCCTTTGACACATCTGGAGTTTGAATTCCTGAAGAGAGATTACTCTAGTGACGCCGTTGTCTTTGATTGCAACGGCCCTGTTCGTTGAGGCGAGATGAGTGACAAGGAGGGAGAGGGAAGGGGGTTTCCGAGTTTTGGAGGCCTAGTGTGCCACTGCCTCGATGGCCAGCATTCGGATGTTCAAGAAACATGAGACCAAAGATGGAGAGGGAGAGGGCAGTCAACGCAATAAGAGAAGATGGGTATCGTTCGTCACTAGGTAGACAGCATAGGAAGGGAAGATGGGTTTCGTTTGTCACTGGGCAGATGGCGCAGGAAGGGAAGATGGGTTTCATTTGTCATTGGGCAAACGGCACAAGAAGGGAAGATAGGTTTCGTTTGTCACTAGGCAGATGATGCAGGAAGGGAAGATGGGTTTCGTTTGTCACTGGGCAAACGGCTTAGGAAGGGAAGATGAGTTTTGTTTGTCACTGGGAAGACAGCGGAGGAAGAGAAGATGGATTCTTTTCGTAACTGGGTAGACAGTGAAGCATTTGCGATTTAGGGTAGAGGAGAGGAGAGAGGCCTGGGCATATTTTTGATTTTTGACTTTTCATTTTTTTTTTTTTTAAGATGAACCGATCGGACCGATTCACTAGTTGGTCCGCAGTTCATCCGGTTCCTTGGTTTTTTTACTATCAGACCGAACCAGCCTTAATCGAACCAGTGCTAAGACTGGTGGGCAGTCGAATCGGTTGATCCAGTCTAGTTTTAATAACATTGATCCAAATCCAATTGGGATTTGGATTGCATTAAGGTTTTCTTTTACTCTATAAATAGGGAAATTACCTTAGGATTTACATTAACAGTTGATGAATGAAATTTTCTTGGCATGTGATTCTTACTCTCTAATTCTATCTCGTCCTCCCTCCCTAAATTCATCTCAACAACTCTCCTTTCTTCCTTCTCATCCCCTTGAGAGGATTCTTTCCTTTTTTTCTATTTCTCCTCCAGCCCATGCTACATCACTCTCCCTCCTTAATCTAGGGAAGATTTGCTAGTAAAGCTCAAGCTCCTATGGGTTTTGTTTATTTTGAGGGCTTTAGATGGATCCCTTTCAATAAAATATGTAGTTAGTATTAGGAAATAAAAGAAGAAGATTGATATTATTAAGAATATTAGAGAGAGCAATAACAAAAGTGAGGATTATAAGCAGGGAAATAAGTGAGTTCCCAATTAAACATTAACTTTTACTAAGGTTTGGCTTAAGCCAATACCTCTTGATGTTAGTAGCAGATGAGTTAACTAGGCATTTGCAAGATGGTAAGCCTTGATATTTGTTGTACAATATGACATTGTTTTGATGCATGAGACAAGGCATAAGAACAAACTGGAGAAATGAAGGGAAACACTAGAACAAAAGGATTTTACAGTTAATCAAATGAAAACCATTATAAGGAATGTGATTGAAAACAATAACAAAACTAAAGAAATGATACAAAGCAAGACATCAATCCAAAAATAGAGAAATGATGAGATGCCTTAGAAATTGTGGGTTTTACAAATAGCAAAACAAGTGACCACAATATCGATATTATCGACAATATCATTAACGATAATATCGTTTTAGCTGCAGTCCAATAAAAATTAGCACTACAAATCGAAATTATTGTTGATTTCCCGTAAACATCGA
Organism: Pouteria campechiana; assembly: GCA_036873735.1. Classification (NCBI taxonomy): domain Eukaryota; kingdom Viridiplantae; phylum Streptophyta; class Magnoliopsida; order Ericales; family Sapotaceae; genus Pouteria; species Pouteria campechiana. The sequence continues at coordinate 32,734 of JAYJMB010013768.1, forward strand.
TATTATCGACGATAATATCAATAATATCAAGAATTTATCGATAAAATTGCAGATTATCATAAGAAATTACCAATAATGTCGGTAAGTGAACCAATATTATTAGTTTGGATAAGCAGAAGGGGTATTCAGACACTGTGAAGTCTCAAAACCCCCTCCAAAGTGATTTTTCCTTCTCCAAACCCCCTTTCCTACTTCTAATATCAAAAACAAAAAATCCATTTGCGATTTAGTGTGAGAAAAACTTCATTTTGAAGATCAAAAGAGGATTTTTCCACCCAAACGTGCGAAGGTTGTCAAGGTAAAAAAGTGAAGATTTGTTGTTTATTTTCACTTTGTTTTCCATTTGAAATTGAATGGTAGCATCATATAATACATATAGCTTTGATTTATATAGATTTAGACAACAAAATCTGTGGATTTGTGGAGATTGAAGATGAACACGCAATTTGGAGAAAATCTCCAAATCATTTGACTCATTTCAAATTAGCCAATGTTTATGTTTGAAAATATAAATTAGATGTTAGATTTGCTGAAAAAAGTGATTTTCAGCAAAAAAATATTTTTTTTTGTAAAATTACGAATTTTTGGGAAAAGCTTAAAACGTTATTTCTTTAAAAAAATAATATTTGGGTCATGATAAATGCAATATACTTAGTTATTTTAATCATTGATTTGTATGAAATCTATGGAAACAGATTTTTTTATTTTTTTTATTTTTATATTTTAATATTTATTATAATTATTTATTAAATAGATAAATAAATTCTATATATTGAGTTAATTCACAGGTATATCAATATCAATTGTAATTAGTATCATAGAATTAAAAATATAATCAAAAATTACTTGTATAATTTTTTTAATTTATTTTGAATTTTTAAATAATTATTTTTTAAAATAATAGTGAAAAATAAAATTATTTTCTAAAAGTCGTAAATTTGTTTCTTGATGGATTTTGAATATCTAGAGTCCTTTTTAGAATTGTAAAAATTTGCATGTTCAAAAGTGTTTAAGTTCTAAAGATGTTGGTGTTGTCTAGATGGGAAAGAAAAAAATCAATTTATTTTGATTTAATATGTTTCATGTTGAAATTTGGAAATGTCAATAGACAAGAGTGGTAAAGAGAATAGAGGCAAAACTAAGCTTAACGATTTTGCATGGAAACATGGGAAACCGGTTGCAGACAACCCATTTGGAGCTGAATGCAACTACTACAAGCAAGTTATAAAGTTGGAGAGGAATCACAAGACTGAAGGAATACTTAACTTGGAGTAGCCCAAATGTTAGAAATTATCCTAAGGTGCCTAAGGAGGTTAAAACACTTATAAAGGAGGTTATTCGGTCGGGTACTACTATTATAACAGTTCAAAAACAGAAGGAGAAGAAAATTGCAATGGAACTGGGTGGTTTGGGGTATGATGTTGATGAGAATGAGGGTGATGATGATGGTGGAGATGAAAAGGAGCAGATGAGGCGGGCTATCGAGTCTAGCAGGATAGAACAATAGGCTAGAGAAGAGTCAATTAGTATAGAGAGGGATAGACCTACTTTCCATGATTCTACAAGAGAAGCTGGAAGGAGAAGCATGCAAGGGAGGTTAGATGAAGAAAGGAGACAGAAAGAATTACTAAAAAAGTTTTTTAAGTAGTGCATCATCTATGAGGGGATCACAGCCAAAATTATATGGACAAGCTGGTAGAGTGCAGAAAAAGATGACTCGGATGTACAAGAAGCGTGGAGATAGTGTCATGAATCTTAGGACTCATTTCTCCAAATTCTTTATTTATGGTATTGTTCCTCTACATTTGGCAAATACTATTGCTTTCGAAAATATGATCCAAGTTGTACAAATGGAAGGAGAAGGTGTTCCACCTTCTTCGGCGCACTAGATCAAGGGAACATATTTTAATCAGGAGAATGAGAACATAAAGGACTGCATGAAAGGAATGACTCATGCATGAGAAACATATGGCTTGTATGTGATGTGTAATGGGCGAAACAGCCCCACAAAGCTCAATATCATCAATTTTATGTTATATTGTAGAGGCATTACAATGTTCTATAAGTCTATGAATGCATCAAAGCATATCAAGAATGCAGCTTATATTAAAAACTTGATTGAAAAGCAGATTGAATCTCTCGACTCAAAATATCATGCAATACAAATTATCACAAATAATGGAACTGCATTTAAAAAGACTGGGAAAGCGCTAGAGAAGAAAATGCCTTTGTAGTGGACTCCTTGTGCACCGTACTATATTGATCTCATTTTGAAGAATATTGGTTGATTACCAAGTGTTTGTAGTGTGATAGAGAAGGGTTGACAACTTACTAAATTCATCTACAATCATAGTTAAGTATTTTTTTTGAAGTATCTGATTATAAGAGGGAGATTATACGTCCAAGCAAGACTCGATTTGACACAAATTATATTACACTGGATAGTCTATGGAATGCTTGTCAAGCACTCAATACAGCATTCAACATTGATATGTGGCATGATTCCAAATATGCACATAGTAGGGAAGGGATGGAGGTGGAAATGATCATTATGACAGTTTCCTTCTAAGATAAAGTATGATCAGTGTTGAGTATTTTAGAACCCATGTATAAAGTCTTGAGAGTGGTTGACAATGAGAGTTATCATAATATGAGTTCTTTGTATGAGGCATTTCAATTTATGAAAGAGTCCATACAGAAAAATGTGAGAGGCGGGCAATGGGTGATTACCATCATAAAAGATCACTGGAAGAATATGCTCCGTCATCCATTACAAGCAGCTAGTGAGTTTTGTCATATAAATAATAACGTATACAAATTGTGTCCCTATGTATCTTCTTCTTTTATGGCTGAATTGCAATCTTATTATTACAACATATTTTTTGAACCCAGAATACCGCTATGAGCATGGTCTTGGGGCGAATATTGAGTTAAATAGGGCATTGTTTTAAGTCTTTGATGAGTTATTTTCCTATCACCCAAATACTTTTGACTTTAGGACCGAGGTAAATTACTTATTTTGTGCACTGAATACACTTCATTATCTTATTTAATGTGATAAATAAAAAAGATTAATCCTTATAAATGTTCCAACAGTTAATGGCTTTTCGCGAAATGCAGGGGATATTTGGAAAGGCAGTGGTTATTCAATCACGATCACGATGATTACCTTGTATGTAATTGTTTCTAAACCTCATAACATTTTACATTTGCATATTTACGTAATCTTTACAAGTACTAATACATAATCTTGAATTGATTATAGGTAAATGGTAGAACTTATATGGTATAGAGACCCCAAAACTCAGGCTACAAGTAGTACGAATTTTAAGTCAAACGGTTTCTTCATCGCCATGTGAACAAAATTGGAATACATTCTCCCTTGTCCATACCTAGAGAAGGAATAAACTAAAATATGAGAAGTTCAAGAAGCTAGTTTACTATCATTATAATATGAGATTACAGGAGAGGATGCTACGAGAGGAAAATACAAAGCTCGATAACCCTCTAGATCTTATGATAATTGGATAGCATGCACACATGGAGGAGGATGATACAAGAGAAGATTCATTATATAAATGGTTGCGATCAGAAGATCTGGATGGACCAAATGGTGATCCAACAAAAGTTATTGCTCAAAAAACCAGTGCACAATGTGTAGATATAGAAGGAATGCTACAGTGAAAGTGGACCCCATAAGAAGCATTTGATCCATTATTTAAATCTCAAACCCAGTCGACTGCTAAGGAAGTCTCACAAATGTCTCAACAAGCCTTAAGTACTTCTTGATCATCAAGAAAACAAAGAGCGGAGACGACGATGCTGGTGTTAGTAGTGGTAATAGTGATGGTGGTGATGATGTTGGTGGTAATAGTGATGGTGGTGGTGGTGGTGGTGGTGGCGGCGACGGCGAAAGTGGTGGTGGCATTGGTGGAGGTGGTTCAACATACCCATAGAGTCAAAGGTCATTTAGCTCATTTACTTGAAAGAAGGGGTATATACATGCCACACAAAATGAGAATCATGGTACACACCCTTCAATCAGGCAATATGAGAGAAGGTCTAGAACTAGAGAAGGCAAGGAGCCAATTGAAAATAACACACTTACAAGTAGCATGGCATCTTTAAATTTAAGTGACAGCAGAAAGAAGTTTTCCTATGGGCCAAGTGGTTCATCATATTCATATCCATATGAAAGGTCAGATGGTTCTGGATGGTATCACAGCCATAAATGGTATCACAACCATCTATAATATCAACCTTCTTTACAGTCATCTCAGCTCAACTTAGCCTCAAATTACATCTAACCATATTTGCATATATCATCAAATTACCCAAACAATGGAGTAGATTCGTTATCTTCTTATACCGTCTTTAAATTTCCTTGTCCAAATGAACATGAGTCTACACATCATCAAAATGAAGATGAACTTGAGGAACTTGCAAGACGCTCAACTCGGTATTAATATAAGAGTTGGTGTTTAGTTTAATTTTAAAAACACTTATCATTTTTTTATAACACTTAGTCTGGAAGAAATAATGTTTAATATAATGCTTTTTCTTGCTAAGATTTACTCTTCCTCTGTCAACCTATATGCATTTCTCATGTGCGCATTCATTATTTATGTAATCGTGGCTTTTTTAATCTAATTTTTTCTCACATTGTGTATTTATATTTATTATAATTCATTATAAAGTTACGCTAAAATTCTTTCAAATTTTCTCTATTTTTCTATTTTTTCTATTTTTTCAATTAAGTTCCCGAAAAAAACAATAATATTTTTTTCCAGAACACCGATGAATAGATATTTATCAATAATACAAACATTGAGCAAAACTAAAACTGATAATATGCAATGTAACTTCAACAACAGAAAGACTAGAAATGAGGAGTCATGCATGATTCTTGGCAAAGAAACATTCAAAAGCAACCATTTTTAAGTATCTAGGGTTAATAATTCATGAGTGCAGAGATTGATAAGGATTTTGTGCATAAAATTCAAGTGGAGTGGAAGAAGTCGAGATGTGCTCTAAGAGTTCTATGCAATAGTCATGAACAAATTAAACTACGGTTTGGGAATAAGGAAAAAAGGGTGGACATGTTTTCCACCCTTTTCCACACCTTTTATTGTGATTTGACAGTTTAATCACTTAACAACCCTACTTTTTAACATTATTACCTATATTTTCAATTACTATTTTCAATCTTTTAATGCAAAAGGCCTACTTATTTTGTTTTTATTCACTTTATTTCTAAATATACCCTCCATCACATCATATCATTCCCTCACTTTTCCACATTCCTATTTTCCCCATTTCCAAACAGACCCCTAAAGGGACATTCTGGAATGGCCATAAGGCCCTCTATGCGTTGCAGAGCAAAATGTCAAGCAATTTAGGAAACAACATGTCCACAAGATGGAAATAGCCAAAATGAAGATGTTGGGATAGAAGAGTCGTAAAGTAGTTGGGAAAGAGATAAAGAAAGTAAACTTACATAGTTGAGTTAAGCCAATTGCAGTAAAGACCTAAAATTGCACCAGCTAGAAATGAGTTAGTTCAAGTTGATGGACATAATTGGGGAGCCACAAGCTTATCATGATAATCTATTAAAAAGAAAAGATATATGTATGTAGAAATTTTTTTCACCAAAAAAAATAATAATAGAGACAAAGGGGATGTTTATAGTCAGAAAGTTAGAAAGAATAGGAAAAGATGTGCCCCATCATCAAGTGCCATCCATAAACAGTTTATGGTCATTAATCGGAGGGGTATATCAGCTTCACAATTGATTTATTGTTGCAAGCAAAATACAAGTACCACTTAGTATATCAGGAGCCAATTTCGTTAAACATTGAAGACATGAAAAGAACAATAAACTTTGTAACAACCATAAGAAGAGAATAACCAGTTGAATATGCTCCAGACATGATTTCTTCCTTTGATGCCACGTGAAAACAGTAAAGAAAATGTTGGTTAAAAGATCTAGGAGCATGAGAAGACATAAAAAGACGTACGATGAAACTGGTGTTGACTGAGCTGTAACTTTGTCTACCTGCAAACAGGACAGAAGAAAATCAGCTCATTGTATTCATTGTTGCAGTAGTTGTCAGCTTGGCACTAATAAAAAAGTCAGCTGCAGTTAGAAATAACATAATATTACAAACAACCTCTCCCTTGAAACTAGAAGGCTTCTCATATGTTGATTCTCCGGTCAGAGCATTATAATAGTAAACAATTCCTGTTTCAGTCTTGTGTGCTGTCCATGCATCTGCATCTTCTTTATCTGCCATGTCTCCATCCTTATTGATAGATTCATTATCTTGCTTAGCTTGCTCTGAAGAAATCAATCAATAATAAACACTTGATTGATAGAAAAAATTTCTGAAAGTTTATTTAAAGAAAAGGAAAAAGGCTTCAACATGCCTATGCCTGGTGGAGGTGACTGTGGCTTGTTTAAAGGCTGACCAGATCCCACAATGGCAGGAGACATTCCTCCAGAAGGTCCAGCAGGGGAAACACCAGGAGGTTGTGAATCAGGCAGAAGTACAGAAGGATGAACCATCCCACGCATTTGCATAGGGAAGGCACCAGGAACAGGAATGGGAACTGGAACAGAAAGAGGAGCAGGATATGGTACAAATGGGGGGCGCTGCAAACCACCCATTTGAGGTGGTGGCAACCATATTCCCGGCGGGTTTGGAGTTATGGCAGGCATAGAAGGATAAGAAGGATAGACATGCTGCTGAACATTCTGTGCAGGCACTGGTGTGGCTGAACTTTGAGGCAAAGGCACAAGAGCTTGCATAGGTCTAAGAGATGCAGACGAATCCATGACAGTTGGCCAGATTGAATTAACAAAAGATAGCGGTGAAGATGAAGGCATCCCTGAAGAGCCAGGTGTGCCCAGAGTTCCTGGCATCCCAGGAGTCCCAGGAAGAGCAGCCTGTCCCCTCATAGATGATGATATCATATTTGGAGGTACAGGGGTAGCTGACAAAGAACTTGAGGAAGTGTGGGTGGGCAGTACCATGGACTGAGTACTAGATGATGTTGGTGGAGTAGTACTGGTTTCCTGTGCAACAGCTGCTGAGGTATTCTGCAATCATTGAAGAACCAAATTACATGATGAACCATATCAGTTTTCACTCATTCTTCTGAATTTGCAATCATCACAGAACCAAATTATTCAATCTGTCAAATCATTATCTCACTCATCTGTCTACATTTGCATGCAGTACTAACTATTAAAAAATCTGTTGAAAAAGTCAAAATTGATCACCTTGCAACTATTATAGTTTCATTCTAAGAGACTAGATTTTAAAATGCAATTAACTTGCATTCAAGTGACAAATAACAGAAATTTGGAGGCAACCAACTCTTTATATACACAAAGGAAACCCATGAGTAGTTGACCCTTAACTCTCCTCATGACTATGTTTTCACGATTATTATCAATTTCCTTCCACACATTGTGCATGCTTAAGAATGATGGAACAGTCTATAGCAACACATACCATGTTGGAAGACAAGTTCATGGGGGAAGCTTCCGCAGGGCCAGGTAACTGTGAGCTCCCACTAAAAGAAAATCCCACTGCCATTGATGGGTGTCCTTTTTGAACTGGAAAAGGCGGACGCATTGCAGATGGCACATTGTGTGGAATTTTTCCAGGAATTGATTGATTAGAATGTCCAGATTGTTCAGGTGCCAGAGGTTGCATGGATGTCGAAGTGGTAGGAGTAAGCTTCCCACCTTGTTGTTGTACTGGGACAGTAGGCTGAAAAACCATGGAAACTAAGATTAGATAGAACACCAACTCTGCTCAGGGTACTTGATTTTAAAGAAATATCAGGAATCCGACCTTCCACAAAAAAGCACACGAGCCTTACAGTGCTAGATTGCTGCTGACTACCAGCTGAGCCAACATTAGCTTGTGACATTATATTGTACGAGAAAGATGGCCTGATTGCTGAAGATTGTCCAGGAACTGGCGGTTGAAGGGTGGCTGCAGATGTGGGTGGATTTAACTTCAATATCTGCATTACAATCGTCATCATCAAATATCATTTTCCTGTCAACAGCTAAAAATATTACTACAACCTTCACCCTGTAATTCTGAATTGGCACTCTTCCAAAAGAAAAAAGATTTAAAAAAGCACAGTGGCCAAAAACAGTGGCCTTTGGCTTCTTCTTTTATTACTAGAAAGGTTGGATCAACTTTCTTTTCTCAATGAATGAATGAATTTTATTGAAATAAAAAAGGGAGGAAGCACAGGGATTGCCAACATCTTTAAAACTAGCATTAAAGGAATTTCAAATTTTTCATCAGCTGAATTTATTATTTAAGAAGAAGAATCCTCTTACGAAAAAATAATAATAATAAAAATGAAGAGAAAACAGATTATAAACATGAGTCATATAAAAGAACCTGAGAAGCAGCTGGGCTAGATGGAGACAGTTGAGAACTTCCAGATGCAGCATTAGACTTGGATATGACACCATAGGAGAAGGAAGGTGCAGGGACTGGATAGCTGGGAGTGGTAGCAAACTTTGGCTGAAAAGATTCTTGCGGCTGCTCTGCTGTTGCAACATTGGGAACCCCGGGGGGCGGGGGTGCAGCAACTTGAGTTGGAGGATCCGAAGCTGGTCCTGAAGCTTGTGCTTGAGGGGTTGCCCCAGAAGCTGCTGTTGACATTGTCTGTCTCATGCCAGGTTCCATAAGGACTAGTTAAGAAGAAAATCCATATGCAACCTCCTAATTAAAGAAATAAAGTGAGTGAAGAAAGTAATTTTCAGTTTAAAGGCCATTTGTCATGGCATGGAAGCAGAAGCTTCCCTTTCCAATAACTCCAACTAACTGGCGCAGCTAGCCAAATCCTATTCTTCCACAATACACCGTTAATAGGCTTCATCCTACATAAAACTCTAGGGCCTTGATGTCTTTCATTTTCAACTATTTTTTCACTAATCATTATCCTTTTGGGCCTCCTACTTGCAGACTTTGTAATTTCAGAGCAGTCAACTCAATGGCAGTGCCTGGTGCCCGCTGCCCACAATAGAATTCTTGGCAACTAAGTCTATTTTCCACTTCCTAAAACTATTGCGTATAGGCATCCAAGATGTATTGTAAGTTCTTTTCCTTGCTTCTAAACCTTTTTTCTCTTCTGTCTCTCTCTCTCTTTTTCCCTTTCTGATGCATAACAGATGGGTCAAAGTAGAGTAACGCACAAACAACATCCAAATACTAGTCTCCAAGTATAAGCAACTGCAAAATCATCTACACAATCGAAAAACTCAATATTTTTAGAACTTCGATGAGAGAACCCTATTTTTCCGGAATCTAGAATCTAGCCGACTGAATCTGCACCACAACAAAATTCGTATTCAATGCGTGAACCCTGTTTTGGCAGAATCTAAATTTGAGTTAATCTCATTTTAGTTAATGGCAGTTGTACATTGGAGATTGAGATCTTTAATATATAGTTGCAGTTCGGCAGTTGCCCAGCTTGGTAACAGGCGGTTACAATCATTCGAATCATCCAACACATCAGCCACCGCACAACTTGGCAAGAACTTGTTACAATCATCTAAATCCGCTATTCACAAGGCACCTCTCATCTACACGGGGTCCATTGACGACTAGAATTACATGACTTTTCAGCCCCCTCAAGAGGCAACAAAGCAGAAAATCAGAACCAAGAAGACCGGTAATCGGCATTCCAAACAGCATACATAAAAGATTAAAACTGATAAACTGGCACCTTGAATTTCCAAGTTCCATTTTTTTGCCTCCTTCAGGCCGCGTTTTGATGGTTCCAGCCATTTATTGCAATATGTCAGTGTTTCTTAGTATAACAGGCATTCAAAGGCACATTTCGGCATTGTAATCTCGATGAATACCCGGGAAGAGAAGCGATTCTTCCAAAAAAAAAAAAAAAAAAAAAACAGAAACAAACGAGAGACAAAAATTGAAAAGGAAAAACGATTCTGAGGTTAAACATTGGCAGAGAACAAAAAATAAATAAATAATTCAAAACCCTAAAGTGCAGGTCTATGTACCAGTCTCAAATCACGAGGAAAGGGGAAACCAACGGGGATTTGAAGAGGAATACTTGGGGCTCACGGCGCTATTTAGCAGCAACCTCCAGAGACGAGCAGCAAGCGATGAGAGTTCTCGTTTCCTGTGTTCGGCACTCGGCTTCTGTTTTTGGGTTGATTCTGGGTTCTGGAGTCGGTTTTCCAAGGCATCTTAAAATGCTCGGGCTCGTCGCTCGCTGGACAGTGCGGCTCGCGGTTCGCCGATGGTTCGAAATTTCGAACATTCGCCACGCGGAAGCGGCACATGCACCGTTGCCACGGCCAGAAATATGATAACCTCGCTGGCGGAAGTAGCTAAAAATTGGAAAATATCCCATCGTGAGGATCTCTGTTGTATGGTTCACCAATCCGTCAAGGGTCCGCCTAACTGTAGAATTCTCTAACATGAGAGCATTTGCAAATAGCCCTATGCCTTTTAGCATAATTGCAGATATATTTTTTTTCAAAATATTAGCATATATACAATTACAAATATAAAAATTCCGCTAGTGACCGTTACAACAATCTAAAACATATGTAAATTTTTTCCATACTTCCTAAATTATGAAGTCATGATGGTGACTAACGGATTTAGCATAGTGGCCAATCTTTTACAATTTTAAATGTATATTTGCTAATATTGAAAGACATGGATATACCTGTAACTATGGATAAAAGGTGTTGAGAATATTTACAAATGCCTCATTCCTAGTTGTGGGCTGGATCGGCACTAGGCCCAGACTTACTCGCCGCATTTGTTGTTTTATTTTGTTTCTTAACGTTGTGACCTTTTTAGCTTTGGGCCTGTCTGGGTCTTGTGCCAAAATCGCCTGGGCCAATCAAAGGCTCGTTTTAAGCTCGCGAATTCCCGTTGGACACGAGTCAACCCAGCCATGGTTAGCTCATTGGAGCCCACTGTAGCTTAAGCTTTCCCCCGGGCAAGAAGCCGCTTGGAACTAGAAGCCAATGTTGGTTCTAGCATCGTTGGTGAGTTCTTACTACAACCTCGCGTTTCAACTTTGGGAAAGCTCAAAAATAAAATTTCATCAAACTACAAGATTTCTAGTAGATGCATTGCTTTTTTTATTCTTCTCCTTCTTTAATATTAGTGTAATTAACATCAAATTGGACCGACTGATCGAACCAGTTTAGCCATGATTTGGTTCAACAATAGACTTTTTTAATTTTAACATTATTAATAGAATAAAAAATAAATTAAAATAATATAATATTATAACAAAACATCTATATGTTTAGAATAATATTTATAGTTTGAATGTTTAAAATTCATGTTATGTTACTTTTTATATTTTCAACAAATAAAAGGTTTAACTAGTTGGTCGGTGGTGTGATACACTACATCGAATGTGGACAGTTATAGCAAAAATCTCTACTTATAAGTTCATGGCAGTGGAGGGGAGAGAGAGAGAGAGATGACAAAGAGAAGAGACAACAGAAGAAAAAAAGATGTTAAGGTAAGTAAGTTATGCTTAATTTTCTGTCAATCCAATCTGTTAAAAGTTGTATTTCATTCATCTTATACTATCATGAGAATCTGAGATTTTAGATATAGAATCATGGTTTAATTGATAAAATTTTATATCCGTTAAAAAAAATATTATTAGATTTTTATATAGTTAAAAGATTTCACTATCACTCATGCATCTTAAAATAAATCTCTCATGATGTAGAATAAATCATATAATTTGAATCAAGGGATATAATGACTATATACTTTTATGGATGAAAAATTAAAATAAAATTTGGACACTGTAAGTAGTACACATAAACAGTGATTTTGAATAGTAACTATAAATAGTATTTATGCACGGTAATTTTTTATTATGAATTATATGTGTATGGTATTTTTAAACAGTGGTTTTGATTATGAATAGTGCAAGTGAATAGTGAATAATGAATAGTAAATAGTAGATAGTGAATAGCGAGAAATAAAAAGTGATCAATGAATAGTAAATTCTGTATAGTAAATAGTGAATATTGAATAGTAAAGTTAAACCATTTTTCCCTTATAAAAGAATGGCAATTTTTGAAAAAAAGAAATTCATAGTACTTGAAGTTTGAAATATTTGAAAGTGGGAAGGCGTAAGAATGTATTGGACACAAAGGTTTAGTGTAAAAGCTTGAATCCTTAAAATTTGGGTAAGTAGAAATTTATTTTATAAACCCTCACAAATTTCTTTTCTCATTTACATAATTCTTATGTATTATATTTGGGTCATGTTGAATTCATGATAAATTTATGCTTTGAGTTCTTATTTTGAATAATATTAATGGGGCTTTGTTATAACGAGCATGCTTTACATATTTTCCCTTATAATTTATGGTTTTATGAACTTTGCCCCACATGTGTTTGATAGAATGTCAAAGTAAAGGGAATATTTTATTTATAGACCTAGTTGAGTGAGTCTAAAGCATACATAATATGTTAAAGTATTTGAACCACAATTATATAAATTAGTGATGTTGCATGATGTATGGGATGGGCCTTAAGCCACATGTGATAAATGATATATGGCATGACATTTGATATGCGTCAAGCAAGATGACAAGGTGATTGAGATGTGCATGATGATGATAATGATGATGGGGCAGTTTTCCTGACCCGTATGGCAAAGAGATGAGTCTGAATAACTAAATATGATGAGATGCATATAACACAAATAATAAGGGGTTTGATTGAGGTATGTATGTGGCATAGGTATCAGATGCACATGATCTAAGTAACAAGAGGTTTGATCGGGCAGGTATGTGACATAGGTATGAGATGCACATGATCTGAGTAATAAAGGGTTCGATTGGGCAGACATGTGCCATGTTTATATTTGAATTTACATTCATGATATGATTTAAGAATGCTTGTTCATGCTGCATAATTGTTGCTTGTACGGGGCTATGTAGTAATTCGAGATTTATGAATATAACATTAGGTCAGGTATGATCATAAGATTGGTCAATGGTCAAACTTGGTTGATGTCTGTGATTTATATAAAGTATAGTATTAATTTTATAACTATATTTGATGTGATTAGCCGATGGACAAATGAGTGATAGTTTAAGTGTGATTAAATGAAGTCATTTATTATTTTTACTTATTATTTACTGCATTGCCCAACTCATTATATTTTCAAATCTTTACAGATTTACTTGAGGGAGCCCAATATAAGGTTGAAACTCCAGGTAGGGGGAATTGATGCTGTTTAGACAATTATGTTATTTCATTTTGATACATATCTGAATCTTGTTGACGTATGAAATATGCATGTTCATAATGTTTATTGTAATATGAAGGACGTGTTATATTTGGTAATTTTGATGAGAGACTGTACTATTAAAAGATGATATATTTTATTTAGTCATGTGTTTACATGATGTGTATATCTTATAAATCGTGGCCATTGGTGTGGTTGTAGTGATGTATTTATGCTTATGTATTTCCTACTCGTTTAGTCGATCTTGCGACTATGGGGAAATAATTAGTTGACTGGTAAGTGATGCTCATTCCGGTTAATGTTGTGTAGCACCCCGCCGGCCCACACCACCCCTGGCCGATGGTTGCTACATATTGATCCATAAATGTG
>JAYJMB010013779.1:0-10426 GCA_036873735.1 Pouteria campechiana
CCCTGCTACATTGTAAGTGTCCAGAAGTTGCCATCAAAGCGGGCACAGCCACACGGAAGAGACAGGAGAGGATATTGGACCACCGTACATTTAATGGACTAGAGCCAAATTTTCAAATGAACTGTCCAATCAATGTTACCTGGCCACAGTTTTTCAGCCAAAGCTTTGCAAAAATTGCCATCCTCATTTTTTTTCTATCAAAGCGCGTGGATGGGTGCGGAAAACGCGTCTATTTTGTATGCCGCTGTGCTATCCAAGTGGCGCCACGTAGGGCGTCATTAATGTACAAAGGGGTTATGTTGCGAACTGCGTTATAGGCACACGGAGCCGGGATGTTATTTTATACTCGGGCAGGCTACGATGCTCAATATGCAAGCAGTCGTGTGATGTGACTGCAATATGCATGAGCTGGAATCATATTATTATGCTGTTGTGGTAACGAGGAATTGTGAATTGAATTCGTGTTGACGAGGACTAGTGTCCAAAAAAAGGGCGGTTGATATAAATACACGGGGCATATTTATTTTTAAAAATTGGTAACTCTAAATATCAGTCCCATGGGCTTGTGGACCTTACAGGACTGAGGTTTGGGCCTTGCACAATTGGCCTGGTTATTTTTTCTTGAGTTTTTGCTTTGTTTTTAGCAGCTTGACTGCCATTGCATTGCCTGTGCCCGCACATGGCATTAAAACAACGAGCAGCAGTCCATTCGTCTGGTATGCGTGGAAGGTGAAATGCTGACTAACATTCCAATGAGATGTCTCCATCTCTTTGAAAATGCGCACAAGGTCATTATCAGATCATATAAAATTTTAATTATTTGTTTATTGGATTATTTTTCCTTGAATGTTGGCAATGTCCTTAGAACCCTTTTGAACATTTGCAAATGCTATCATTGCCTAGCATTAAACCTCGCAATAACATATATGTAAAGTAAGTCTTTGTTTGCTACGAATGGTTGTAATCAATATTCGTATTATCAATAAATATCTATTTATCGATTATGTAAAAAAATATTATCATTTTAATTAGAGATAATATCTTTTTTTAGAAAACTTATTGAAAAAATAAAAAAATTTAAAAAATAGAAAAAAATTGAGAGATTTTCAATAAATTTTTTTAATAAATTATAATAAATATAAATATATAATTTAAGTAAAAAATTATAGGTATTAATATAGTTGTGAATTAACACAACTTCGTAGCTCATATAAATTAAATAATTATTTATTTAATAAATATTTATAACTAATTTTAAAAATATAAAAAATTAGTTTTTATAGGATTTATACACATATATGCTTGAAATAATTAATTATATTGCATTATTTATAACCCATATAGTGACTTTTGAAAGAAATAATGTCATAGGTTTTTTCCTAAAAATTATAATTTTAAAATAATATTAATAATAATAATTTTTGCTTGAAATTAGTGTTTCTTAACAAAATAATGTTTAATTTCTATTTTTATATATAAATAATAGCTACTTTGAGAGAATCAAATAATTTAGGAATTTTTTCTAAATCACATATTCATTCTCAATCTATCTAAATCTGATGGATTTTGTTGTTTAAATTTATTTATATCAACACTATGATGCATTGTATGTTATAATCATGTGACTTAGAACAAAATAAACATAAAAACTAATAAAAAATTACATTTTAATACTACAAAAGCATTTGCATTTTGAGGAGCAAAAATAAGATTTTGATCCTCAAAATGGAGTTTTTCTCCCACTAAACCACAAGTGGATTTTTTATTTTTGATGATAAAACATAGTAAAAGAGGTTTGAAAAAGGAAAAATTGGTTTAAAGGGAATTCCCAAACTTCACAACGTTTACATTGTTTGAGTAGATAATATCGTTTCACTTATTAATATTAATAGCAATTTTTTGTGATAAAATGAGTTTTTATCTATAAATACATGATATTATCAATAAATTATATGATATCATCAATATTTATAATAAAATACAGAAAATGTCGTTTTTTCAATTTTTTGCAATTTTCATCGGAGAAGACTAGATCGATTGTCAACGATAAAATCAATATTAAAAACACCAGTTGCAACCTTAAAAAAGGAAAAAAATATAATATATTTTTTAAAAAAATTAATATTTGGTGAAAGCATCGTTTTTCCTTTTGATATTATTTTCTATTTTTTTTTGGTATATTTTATTTGTAGGGTGAGAACAAGGAGAAACTCCAACCTCATCCCCGGTTGTCGCTCGCAGCGACTATGACACAACGAAAGTGACCATTTTCAGCCATTATTAAAACTACAACGCGGACATCCACATCATCAATCAAAGAACAATAATAATAAAAAAAAAGAATTGCAAACGACAGTTTACCTTCTTAGTAAATATTAATTCAATGGATCTCAACAAAATACAGATGTTTTCACTATAATTTTTTATATTGAAACAACAAAATTTACTAATAATTTTAAATTGAAAACATTTTTTCCAACTTAATCAATCAAGTATTATCTTCAGTTATACAACGGACATAGATGACCTTTAACTATTTTTACCTAATTTATCCTCTATTTGGCTGATATTAACCTTCACCTTCATCTGTTGTATAGAATACAGCAGGCCCCACACGGAATTTTCGAGATAATATCCACAAGCAGCCAAATCAAAAACAGATACTTTAAAGAGGCTAAAGAGCAGAAAAGATGACTTTCTCCCCTCGTAATTTTCCTCAAAAGCACGCGAAAAAGACAAGCAAGGCCGGCCCACCGCTCGCAATGTTTTTACCACCACTTTAAGAATCAAAGAACCCACGTAGGAACTGAGAAATCCAGATTGATTTCATAGCCATCATGGGTCAGATTGATTTCCATTGTAAGGTTCAGCTCTTTTGATTCGTTTCCTTTTGATTCCGGCGAACAACCCATGCCATTTTCTACTCGAATAATCACAATCATTCCCAAATGCTGGCGAATTATCGGATGAGCAGTGCGTGCAAAACACTCAATCAATCTAATCTCCGACATCATATGTTTGAAAAAGTTAAAAAGTACCAACCCAGCTCCATAATCAGCTCGCCCTTTTCACACTGTCAACCCTGCAAGCACGGAGAGAGAAAGAAATAACAACGCAGGCAGAATAATAAAAGCTACTCTTGCAGGCGCGTCAGGCAATGCCAGTATACTTTCCAAAGATCTGGTCCATTTGGAAGGTGAGAACCGGCTTTAATACCCGGTATAGTTATCAGGTGCACCAAATGTTTTACTCAAAAATGAAGAGTCAAGCTACATTGGCCAATGTTTCAGATGTTATGAAAAAACACATGACTGGACCATCTCAAGAGTTCAACATGAGGACTATCCTTTCCAAAGCATATGACCTCATGGCAGAGTGGTGGACGTCCCAGATCTTGCAATCCCTAATATGTCGAAATCGCTGTCCACACCTGAGAGTAACCTTATCTTGGCTCCGGAGTAAAAAAAAATTGCGTTTGGGCCACTTTCTTCCTAATGCATAAAAACAGGTACAATACAAGGACATATAGACGATTTTCTGTTTAAGATGCTGCCTCTGAAATCATTCTTCATCACTTTCCCTTTGATGGGTCATCTTGTTTTTCATCGTTCATTGAATTAACCAGGTTCGTCCCGGCTCCGTGATCATGGAAGCTAACATGGAGGTTCAGAAAGAGAAGATCTATGTGCTTGTTGGGAAGGATTTGGAAGAGGGGTTGAACACATTGGTGTGGACCCTCAAGAACTGGCCTTCTCAATCTATCTCGATAGTCGTTCTCCATGCTGGCAATGATGCCAAGGATTTTGTGAAGACACCATGTAAGTTAGACTCCCACAATACCCATTTCCCTTGTCCTCCCAAATCTTACTATATTTTGTATTATTATTATTATTGGAATTCATGTGGCAATTTACTTGTGCATCTTTCAGTTGGGAAGCTCCCTGCAAGTACGGTCAGCGAGGAGAAATTGGAGATTTTTAGGCTGCATGAGATGTTTCAGTACAAGGCCTTGTGTAGGAAGGTTAGACTCCAACAAAATCCCATTTTGCTATTCAAGACAACTATCATCCGCTGCAATTGGGCGCGGATGTGATTGAATTTGGGCATCAACCTGCATGTTGAGAAAGGAAATTGCAATTTGCTGAGTTGAAATTTATGTTACATGATGCATTCAAACATGGGAGAAATACCGAAGAGGGGAAAATTATGGATTCTGAAATTGGGTCTATCACCTTTCTAATACTAATTAAGATATAAGGTTCATGTGATCGTGAAAATGATATTCTTGTTGAACTCATAGGTCAAAGTTGAACTTCTGAAAGCCGAGAAATCGGAGGAGCCCTTGCACAGCGCTGTTGTTGGATTTATATCAAGAAATCATGTGAAGAAATTTGTCATGAGCATTACCTGCATGAAATCCACATCATCCAGGTACTTATTGTCATACGTTGATGTCTTTAAGATCTGTTTCAGTACCATTCAAACATGATTTCATCTCATTTTGATTAATGTTTACTGCATCCGAGACTATGATTTATATGGAGTTACTACTACCAAAGATTATTTGAAATTTTGTGGGCGTCTGGTTGGATCAAATGTCATAAACTTTCGTGAACGCCATTCAAATTTGGATAAAAAAGTCGAGCAAATTTGGCAGCCAATGACATCTTACCGAAATAATCTGTAGTGATGTCTCTTTTTATTCCATAGGAAAATCAAAAACGGGATTGGTGGAACATTTTATGTTCACAAATACAAACCTGACTACTGCCAGTTGTTCATAATATGTGGGGGGAAATTGGTGAATCTCAAAGGAGAAAAAGATCAGGGATACTTTGAAGATGAAGAGGGCGCAGTGATCTCCGATATGAGAAAGAAGGTGAAGGAGAAAGGTAGCTCTAGAGGTTGGCTTCAGAATGTAGCTAGTTTTGCGATTAGAAAATCACCCGAATCACCCGGCCAGACATCAAAAGCTTCTACAACTGAACCAGATGAAAAGTGGGAGGATTGTGCTGAAGAAATAGAAATTTATCTCCAATGGCTGACGACGAACTCGACTGTTGAAGAAGAAGACAATTCCCCTCAAATCAGCCCTGCTGAGAATGTCCAATCAGAAAACATAGATCCCAACTTGGTAAGTATTTTTGGCAGTCCTCCACTGTGAAGTTCTACATAAATGGCATATGGGTGGATGGATGAAGATTTTCTTCATTTTTATAAAACCCCAATTGACTTTGAGATCTTTTTGTGTTTCATGACTGACGTTTCAGAGCACTCCTGCCAAAATTGAAGTCCTAAAAGCCAAGATAGAGGAAGCTAAGAGAAAAACAGAGGAGAAAAGAAACGAAACCAAAACAAATGCAGACAGAAGAGTGCGAGCTGAACGGGTCATCTCCTTGTGCAATAGACGGGTGAGATTTTTTACACACCATGGACTAATGTTTGCTTATCTGTTCAAATAAAGTGGGGATTTTTGTGCTCTGACATAGTGCCACACTTGATGCACACACATACGTAAGTAATAACTATGCACAAACATCGCATTGCAAGAGAAGGATAATTTGAGAATTTGATGTTTGACATTTTTGGCTGCCCATAATCAGTAAAATGTCACTTGAGGAAAGTTGTATGATACTCAGTGCATCATCCATCACATTATGTCAGAGTATAGAAATTCCTCTAGGAAAGCCCATCAAGATCATGGGCTCTCAAGGGAAAGCTCACGTGGATCGGTCCTTAAAGTGTAGGCCCAATTTTTGGAGGCCCAAATAACAGAAGAGCTGGCCCAACAAAGCCATCTAAAGAACGAACTAGACAAGGTAAAAGAAGAGCAGGAAGAAGCCACAAATGATGTCTTGGAGGGCCAAAGCAGGCTGAAATCGGCACTAGAGCTCCGCCGCGAGCTCACCGACATCCTCCATGTGCATTCGTTGGAGAAGACTAGCACCGAAGCCCGTCTCGAGAAAGCACTGACGGCTAGAGCAGAGACAATCCGGGAAATCGACGAGCTGCGGCGCCAGCGAGACATCCTACGCCGGAGGCTCTACTTCTGCAGAGAAAGGTCAGCAGCAGCAAGCATCCCAAGCAAGAATCCATATCCCAATTACAGGGAATTCACAGCTGCTGAACTGGGCGACGCAACAGATTACTTCTCCGACAGCATGAGACTGGCCGCCAGAGTCTACAAGGGGAAGATCAATCATGCAATGGTCGCAATTAAGTTGGAAAATTCAATGAATCAATCGGAGGAGGAATTCCAATCAAAGGTAAGAATCAACCCATCGCGTTTCCAGGCCCAAAATGAATCCTTCAAGCCCACTTGTTCTCAGTGGGCCTAGCCAGTTTTGATCCCAACCGCTGGTTTCGTTACAGGTGAGGATCCTATGCCAGATCCGCCACCCGAACATCATCACCGTCGTCGGCGCTTGTACAGACGTCCATCCGCCGTTGATCGTCTACGAATACATGCACAGCCGCAGCCTCCGCGACCTCCTCTTCGGATCAAAGGCCCAGATACTCCCGTGGCCCACCCGCATTCGCATCGCATCCGAGATCAGCGCGACCCTCGCCTTCCTACACGGGACGCGGCCCATCCCGACTCCGCACGCCAATCTCAAGCCCTCCAACGTCCTCCTCGACCGCGCCTTCGTCGCTAAGCTCGCCGACCTGCGCGTAACCGATCCGCACCGTCGATCGTCGTCGGAAGAACTGGAATCGGACGTACGAAATCTCGGGATCCTGATGCTGCAGATGCTGACGGGGAGGGAAGATGTGGCGGTGGAAGAGGTAGAGAAAGCGGTCGAAGGCGGCGGGGGAGATCTGATGGTGGATGAGAGGGCCGGCGAGTGGCCGCTGGACTTGGCGATGGCGATGGCGAGGTTGGGTGCGCAATGTGCGCACGTTAGCGGCGGCGGCGGGGGGTTGGAGATGGAGAGGTTGGCGAAGGAGGTGGAAGAGCTGAGGAGGAAGGCGGAGGGGTGGGCGGGAGCGGAGCGAGATGTTGACGTGGCGGAGAGCTGCTACGATGCGCCGGGGATGTTCCTCTGCCCGATTCTGCAGGTGGGATTTTTTGCATGTTTACACTCAGGGGCATATGAGCCGTCTATTTTAGTGTGATTTTGATCGGACTGTCCAATTTTGGTTTTGACAGGAGGTGATGAAACAACCGTACGTTGCGGCGGATGGATTCTCGTACGAGCTGGAGGCGATCGAGGAATGGCTGGGGAGCGGCCACGACACGTCGCCCATGACCAACCTCAGGTTGAAGACCAAGCTCCTCACTCCCAATCACACCCTCCGATCTCTCATCCTCGAGTGGCAAAACAGCAGATCCCGACCTTAGATTTCCTATTGCTCCTGTGATTCTGATCAGAGGTTTTGTTTTTTTAAAGGAAATTTCGTGGGCACTACGTAAAAGCTTAAAGATTATAAAAGCCTCTCCTTCTCCTATTTGGATATTTACTGATTCCCAATTATCCGGCTTTGCGTCTGGGACTTTAAAATTTCGAATTTATCAAAATTATATGTTTAAATATTTTTATAATATGAAATTATTAATAGTTGATTAGTAAAGGCATTTAATTTGTTTTCTAAAGGCCACGGGCTTAAAATTTCCTCAAAAGTATTTTTAACTTTTATTTTGCATCTCTCTGCAGGTGCAAACGGCGAATTAGTCTTTGGTGACCAATTATTAAATTTAATTTCATTTTATAAGATTTTTTCCCACTGTTTATTCTAACATTTTGTCTCATTATTATTATTATTATTATATTTTAACTTGTCATAAAAAAATCTATTTTTTTTCAAATTTATTTTTCGTTCTCCATCTTTTATCACTGTTCACAACTCGGGGCCACTTACGAAAATTACCCACTACAACTGCTGCCACAGATTGTATACTTCTCGGTGCAGCAATGTTGGCGGCCGTAAGATTGCCAGGCTGACAACTAGATTTCACTCCAACCGTTTAGGTTGGTGTGACCACTGACACACCCATATCACGGGTGACCCCTGCCGTGAATAAATGGCTAGCATCAAAATTCAAAACCCTCCTCAAAAGCAGTTGCGTCATCGCCAACACAAAAAAAGCAAAGAAATGTGTTAACTGCCTACACTCATATAGTTTCTTTCCTCTTTTGCTAACTTTAGACTTTAGAGTACATTATTATTTATAATCCGGTACAAAAAGTGCTTTTATAGAATTATACTCCATGTGCAAGCCCGCTGAACCTTGCAAGATACGAGATACAAGATCCCATCAAGAAAATTACCCACAAATCAACATGTCGTTATCTCCCACTCGTGTTCGATGGTTGCCCAGCAATCAAGATGAGTTATCTGCTACGTGGTTTGAGTGCGAAAGAGATGCAGATGGGAGCGTCTCATAATTGACGGGCAGTTGTTGGACATCCTAATCGCGTGTCCATCACATGTCTTCTACGGATCATGCAAAGATGGGAGAACGTGCACAGGCAGTTTACACTGCTTTGGAAGGGACTCTCTCCCTCCGCCTTTGGGTGGTTGGAGAAACCAGCCAGGATCATTTATAGACAAGGATAATTCCTCCCTAGCTAAATTAAATCTACATGACACTTAAAATGCGCAAACATGATAAACAAAAATTCAACACATGAAATGGTTTGCAAGTGGAGAAGAATCCAACCCAAACTAAGCAGGGATTTGAATATATATATTTTTTTATCCCTTAATTCCTTCCATCATCCATTGAGTATTAGAGCGACCATGCCAGAATAATCCTTCTACGATATCATTTTATTTATTTTTTATTTTTTTATGCTTAAAGTTCAAAGCTCCTCCTTCATAGATATTCCAATCGTTATCAATTAAAAAATAATAGAAATGTTATCATCCTTTAAGATTTCATATAAACCGTAATAGTATTTAAATGATGAGTAATTCACTTTTTGCCGGGGAACTCATTCAAATAAGGATTTAAATTTCACTGATTTATATATATATATATATATGTATATATCATTGTTTCTAAAGTGACATGGGTAAGGCAATAAGCTAATGCAAAAATTGAATTTCATCCCATATCTTGTTATTAAATGCTTAATCACCATGCCGCGGCTACAAATAGGGTGATTTACAGCGTAATTAGTTCTTTCATGTTAAAATATTTAGACAATTTCGTTTATAACTTTTTATTATAGCATATTGGTATATCTTATAAATTGTATATAATGTATGGTAGCCATTTTTGATACCGACAGGCCATGTCGGTGTCAGAACCTCGGCCACGAGACTTCTTCGTGAAAGTGGTACTGTCAGCGGAGTATAATAATACAAAACAGCCTTCGGTTTGCTTTATACCTAGGAAAGCCTAAAAAGGGAGCGGCTACTTGGTTCGACATAATAACAACGAAAAGGGCAAAACAAATAAAATATGAAAAAAGCGAAATATGTAAAAAATGAAAAAGCTGATTTTTTTTTAAATGTAAATGATTACTTATAGAACGTATAATTATTGTAGATAATTTAAAAAACAGAAGCGTCTGCAATTATGTTGCATAGAATTTAAAATGAAAGAATACGACTCGCATCCGTCCAATTTCGGCCGTTGAAAATCCGCCATCCATCCACATCGGTTCGAATGGCACCGAGCCACGAGTTAGTGTTATTAAATGCAAGGCCAACTGTCAATCAGAAAACTTCGCCTGCCATTTAAAATCCCATCTGCCTTCCAACAGCAATTTATTGGCACCTACACATTACCTGTAAACAGTCTTAATTAATTGTGATCACTGCCTAAAGAATCAATCCAAGCCTTTAATCTCGTGTGCTTTAAATTGGATAATCAGCATCCCCAAAACAAAAAAATCCAACGTTGCAGATGATCATGATTTCTCTTCTTGGCATTTACTACCCATTTCAACACTATCAAGTCCACAAAAAGAAGCAAGATTTGGGTTGCTCCGATCGATAGTAGGACCATCATCCAGCGGTCTCGATTAGCGATTTGCTTCTCAATAGACCCCTGTAACTAGAGGACTGCAATCCTTCACTCTCTTGCCACCATCCCAACATTCTCCCTGTCAAAGACCGTCCGTAGTAGCTACGCAATCCCCATATGCTCTGTAAATGGCCAGCTCATAGCACTTTCGTAGCTGCACTCCCTTCCGAGGCCTTTAATCTTAGCTGCTACTTCAATATCCCCATTTCCCTATAAAAGGCCAGCTCCTAAAGACCTTTCTTACCTGCACTCTCTTTCTAAGCTGGTAATACCTGTCTTAGCTGCAGAGCTAAGCCAATCCCATTTCTCTACAAAAAGGCCAGCACGCAACGGCTTTCTTATCTTGGCTAGTACCAAGACCTATCTTAGATCCCCATATCTCCAATAAATTACACCTCCCTCCCATACTCGCTAACGAAGGAGCGCTCTCTCTCTCTCTCTCTCTCTCTC
>JAYJMB010013779.1:10526-46400 GCA_036873735.1 Pouteria campechiana
CCATATCTCCAATAAATTACACCTCCCTCCCATACTCGCTAACGAAGGAGCGCTCTCTCTCTCTCTCTCTCTCTCTCAGAGAGCAAGGAAGAAGGCTAGCTCAAGATGGTGGGAGATGTCCAAAGCCCCTTGAAAGGGGTGAAAATGTCATCCGTTGTGCCGGCCACGGCGACAGGAGAGAAAGCAGTGCACCAGCTGTCGAATTTGGACCTGGCCATGAAGCTCCATTACCTGAGGACTCTGTATTACTTTCGGAAGGAGGCGTTTGAAGGTCTGGGTATCTTGGATCTCAAGGGGCCCATGTTCAGGTGGCTGGATCTCTTCTGCTCAGTGGCCGGTCGGATTAGAAGATCGGAGACAGGGAGACCGTTCATCAAGTGCAATGATTGTGGAGTTCGCATCATCGAGGGCCGTATCGACGAGACGCTTGAAGAATGGCTGGATAAGAAGGACTGGACCCTTCAAAGGCACCTTGTGCCCGCCCAAATCCTCGGGCCTGAGATGCTCTTTTCCCCATTGGCTTTTATCCAGGTATGCAATAAGGCAATGCCACCGGAGTGATCTCTTCGTCTGAATTCGGTGCTTAATCGGATCTGTTGTTTGAATGCGGACCTTTTGTTTGATGGGCTCCATTTGGATGGAGCAACCCAAAAAAAATTCGGTGAATTGAACAACAGAAACCTTCAAATCGACAACACCTCACCATAATTCACTGGATAAATCGATCTGTATTTTCAAGAAAATATGCCATTTCCCGAGTGCCGTAAGGGATAAAATTCATCCACAGAGAGAAAGCTTAGATGGGCGACAAGCCTACAATATCAATAAGATTTAACAATGATTACTCACAGCTGACTTATAAGTGTATATTTCCCTGTGTTTAAAACATTCAATCCATTCATATTACACATGTTTCAGGCAGACACTTTCGCCCACATTCATTCAAAAATAACTCTTCTCATCTCTCAGCCTGAATAATTTAATGATTGCGTTCGTAACAGAACCTACCTCCAATGTTGCCCTGGTATGGTCATACGTTCAGCTATACGACAAAGCATAGATTTCAGCAACGATAAATGGCCAGGTTCCATCAATAAAGAGTTGAAGCCGGCGAAGGGCTTAGGAGGCATTTTCAATTGTCATCCGAAGAATATATTATTTCATGTAAAAAAAAATCAAAATCAAAATCAAAGGTCGTGCTCATGCAGAAACCTTTTTATCATAGCTTGGGTAAAAATGCGTTTTTATTTGCCTTAGCAGTTGTGATTCTGAGCACTGTTGAATTTTTACAAGTCGGACCTTTCAATTTTTCCCAACTGCAAATTAATTGTTTTGTTTGTGTATTTACAAATTAGACCCTGAATTTTTGTGGGCCTATTAATGAACTGCCACGATTTCACCTAATTTCAAATGTATTTCAGTTTACTTGGTTCAGATGCGGCGGCGTAGCAGTTGGATTCAGCTGGGCTCATGTTCTCGGAGACGTATTCTCGGCCCTTAGATGCATCACAGCCTGGGCCCAATCCATGGATGGTAGACCAGAAACCCAGCCCTTTAGAGGCCCAAGAGCCACCGTCGAAAAGCCCACAAAGACCTCCGAACCTCCCACAAAACCCCTTCCCGCCAAGCAAGTATCGCCCGTTGGAGAACACTGGCTAGCTGCCAACGACTGCAAGATGGAAACATTCCCTCTCCACATCTCACCCACCCAGCTCAGGCACATACAGTCGAAGATCTCCACCCAAACCCCCCCATTCGAAGCTCTTTCTGCTGTCTTCTGGCGATCTCTGGCTAAAATCAGGAAGGGTAGAGAGCCCCGGGTAGTGACCGTCTGCAGAAACGATGCCCATGGCAAGGAAGATGCATGGCTGAGCCAAGGCCAGACCATAACCACAGTGAATGCAGGTTTTGAAGTTGAGAGAGCCGAGCTGTCGGAGCTCGCGGCATTGATTGTAGGTGGGAGAGAGGATGAAAGTAAGAAGATTGAAGAGATGGTAGATGGGGATAAAGGGTCGCCGGATCTCATTGTTTACGGCGCGAACTTGACGTTTGTGGACCTTGAAGAGGTGGATTTCTACGGGTTGGAGATCAAAGGACATAAACCCATCTTGGTGCAATTCAATATCGACGGAGTGGGCGATGAAGGGGCGGTGTTGGTGCTTCGGGGCAAGGAGCAGGATGGTCGTGAAAACGGTGGAAGGACGGTGCTGGTAACCCTGCCAGAGCAAGAAGCTGTACAGCTGAAAAGCGAGCTGGAAAGCGAGTGGTGCATCACTTGAACTGGACTCGGAAGCCGTGTCTTTCTGTCTTTTTTTTTGTTTCTCTGTCTCTTTTTATGTTTGGAACGTTTGTAATACGTGTGTAGGATGTGTTCGGGCACTATCAAATTGGATTTCATTGATCGGTTCAATAAACAGGAAATGGCCAGATTCCAATCGCCCCCCAAAATAAATGATCACTGGTGCATTCATGTGAAGGCTAACAAGCGAGGAATAGAGGTGGAATTGTGAGGTCACCTGCTGCTCCAAGGTGCGGATGGGAAATGGTCTTCCTCTCGCTTGAAATAATAAGCACAATGCAATTCAATAGTGTATCCAAACATCGAGAAAAAAATATGTATGGGGGTGTTGAATTAAAGCAATGATTTAGAGAATGCAGCTTTTGAGTGTTTGTATACTTCATTTGGTTACAGACATGCATTTATTTTTTCAGCATGAATTTTTATCATTTTGATGGGTGATGGCAACTTAACTTCTGATTGGATTATTCCCATACTTCAAGTTGAATCCGATTGATTATATCTGCAATTGGAGCTTCACGTGATTGAGTTTTATTGCAATTTAACCTTGATTAAACGTGGCATAAAATGTAGCTAGTTCTATGGCATGGGGTGGGATGTCATTCCTACAGAGATTCCACAAAACAGGGTAGCTAGCATTCTTTATGTTGTTGGCTTCCTTGTTTATCTCTAGAACTGTTTCCTTAAATTACACAAAGAACTGTGATCTTGATGGTGGGTAAAGCTGATAACGAATATGTATAATTGGGCCAATGGTCACCACTGCAAGATACTATTCGCTCTGGTCGCAAACCGACTACACCCGCATGGTTTTCCAAAATGCATCTTGTGGGTTAGAAAACTGTGCAAGACTTATCTACTAACACACCTCAACTAACATAATCAATGTAGGATCAGAAACAAATCTAATGGCTCTGATACCATTGTAGAATTGGGCCAATGGCAACCATCGCAATATACTATCCACTCTGGTTGCAGATCAACTGCGCTTGCATGGTTTTCTAAAATGCATCTTGTGAGTTAAGAGATTACGTGAGACTTATCTACCAATGTATCTCAACCAACCTAGGCAATGTGAGATTAGAGACATATCTGACGCCTAACATCCCCTACTTGGCTCCAAGACCATTGTTGGTCATCATATGGAGGATAATGATAGCGGAAGCATACCTCTTTAGATCACCTATCTCCCTTTAACTCAGATCCGCACACTAGTTGCCCACCACTGCAAGATACTGTCTGCTTTGGTTTCAGACCGACCATGCCTGCATGGTTTTCTAAAATGCATCTTGTGGATTAGGAGACTATGCAAGACTTATCTACCAATATATCCAACTAACCTAGGCAATGTAGGATTAGAGACATATCTAACACCCAACATCTCCCACCTAACTTTGATACCATTGTAAAATTGGGCTAATGGCCACAGCCTCAAGATACTGTCTGCTCTGGTCGCCGACCAACTGCGCTCACACGATTTTCCAAAAGGCGTCTTATAGGTTAGGAGACTGCGCAAAACTTTTTGACCAACGCATCTCAACTAACCTAGACAGTGTGGGATCAAAGACATATCTAACACCTAACAGAATATTCAATGTATTTTTCACTAAACTACTTATTACCTAAGGCCTTTGATATCGGGATTATGATCATTCAATAATTAAGTTTTATTTCTCTCAATCTTCCAGTTTTAATAATCATCCAACATTCACCATTTTTAAATTTTGAAATAAGATGACATGGTATTTTGTCCAACTAGTTTAAAATTGAGTTCAATAGTAAGGCCTAGTAAAAGGAAAAATGGTTAAAAATTTATTTTCATTTTTTTACATGCCTTGGTAGTTACCTGAGATTCCAAATTGTCAAAATATCATAGGTATTTTTTCATTAGAAAATACAACATAATTTTTTAGCAAACAGTAAGTGAGATAATAATTTATTAAAAAAATTCCAGATTAAGTATATAAAAAAGGAAAAGAAAAGTAGTGTGCTTCGTAGAGTGGCCTATCCGCATGAATCAACTTCTTGTTTTGTCATAGTTTTCTTTGCTCCTATTCAAAGCCTAATCTAGCATTTGAGGTTATGGAGCAAAGGACGACGATCTACCTGTCCAGATGGTATCAGAGCTGGTTATGCTAGTTACCCACAAGGCAAATATAATCAGGGGTTCTTGCCTAGTGAGTGGTGGCAATGGACAGTGAAGCCGTTGGCCTCTTACCTTGACATATATGGATCTTCCGGTTGGGCTTGTAGAGATGCTCCCCTTAAAATCGGTGTCTGAGATACCATTTGGAGTTGTAACCCTACTCCAGATGGTATCAAAGCCCAGTTAAGACTAATTAGTGCTCACATGGATAATCGTAAAACACAATATAATGAAAGATATCCTGGATTTGATGAATCTTCATTAGAAGAATACAACCCTCTTGATTGGGAAGATATTACCATTATAGATACAATGCTTCCTTTTTAGCAATTATAGTTGCATGATTTCAATAATTTGGATGAAACTTATAGATTACATCTAAAACACATGTTGATTACAAAAATTTGTCGAAAATATCCTACACTTGATAATCCTTTGATAGGAGCAGAAAAAATTATGATAAAACAAGAAGTTGATTGGATGATCACAAAACTTCAAGAAATGATAAACCAAGAACATAGAAATTTGGTATCACAAAGACCGCACAAAATTTCTAGGTTCAAGAAATATTGTTCACAACAAAACATACATCCCTTAGTTCGATTACGTTATACAAACTTTAGAAGAACTTAAGATGGGAAATATATTTGGATCGATAAAATAATATATATATGTATATATATGTATATATATAGAGAGAGAGAGTGAACAGTCTCTCCCGCACAACATATATCTTTATCCCCCCAAAGAAAAAATTGAAATAGAAGGAAGACAGAAGAAAAGAATGAACATAATGCATTTTCATGCTATGAATATTAGAATATATGACAATTTTATGCATGGAAGATAAATAGTAGCATGGCTCTGATACCATCTTTAGAGTCTTGAGTCCCTTTGGATCTATTGTAGTTAATTTTATAGTCAAATCGATTGCTCCTCATTAGAACTATAGGGTGAACTCATTGTTAAGACTATTAGGAAACCAACCGTAGAGGAATCCATGACTCTACAAGATTGTTTAGATCTTATGAACATCATTGCAAATCGATGATCGATGCAAATTTAATATAGAAAGAGAAGAATACAATGGAGTTTAATCAATGCCTTACAATTGAGAAGGAGAACATTTTAGGGAATTACAACCTATGCAATCAATGCCTTATAATTGAGAGCTCTTACTCTTTTATAGGAGAGGATTTTGGTTTCCCGGTTACAAGGTGACTGGCATTTGCCAATTACAAAAAAAAAAAACATGGGTACAAAACTAGGGGCACTCATGGTTTTGGGACTTCCTATTTCAAAACTGAAAACCGTGGAGATGGCTTATTTTCTTTTGAAGATTCTAGAGCTTGGACAGGTGAGATGTCTTTTTTGACTTTTATAATAGGAGGAATGCTCCTATAAGTTAAACTGTGGTGCTTTAGCCTTTGCTGAAGAAGTGACCATTCAAATATTGGTGCTTTCACATATTTCATCTTTAATCAAAGAACACGTTTGGAAGTTCTGTCTTATGACTAAATAAACTCATCTTTTTTGAACTGCAATCAAGGTCTTCAGGAGAATGAGAGCTTGAAGAATTAGAGGCAATTTTTACCTTTGAAGAAGAGGCTGATGAAGCTTTCTCTTTTCGAGCTTACATTGCCTTATACTATGCTTCTGTAGCTACCTTCCAAACTTTTTCTAAAGATAGATTTGCTAAGACCATCATTTGATGAGATTTCCGGGCAAAAAATTGGGCTTGTTTTGAATTATATTTTCTATTAAGCCATTTGTATCTTTTCTAGAGATGCTTATGGGAAATTGAAAGATTCTTATCATTTTACTTCATAAACTCTTTCGAGCGCAGGTGGTAAAGGCTCTTGAGCAATAAAACACTAGCTCTACTAGTATATTTAGGCTAAAGAGAGTTTGAAAAAAAAAAGAAGAATAATAGGCAATTTTTTCTCTATTTCAGAGCAATTAAAGTGTTATTTAAAATCATTAAAACTTTTTAAAAGATCTTGTGATAGCATTTCTACCATTGAAACAAAATTATTCCAATAGTGAAGAAACCAAAAGGGGAATTTTAATTTTAATTTTTTATCAAAAATAAAAAACCAAGAATACCTTGCATACTTGTTTTTATACCTAAGAACATTTGTCCATGCATCTTGATAATCCAAATATGAGAATTGTTGGGAATGGAATTCATTTTCAAATCTTTTGAAATGAGCTAGTCCATCAAATTCTCCAATTTCTAAAATTTTTATTGTGGAGTATGTGATTTCTCTATGAAGAGATTTATGATGAGTGATTTTAGTAGAATTGGTTGAAACGAAAATATATTCATAAAAGGTCTGTGAACTATTAAAATCAGATGGTTTAAAATAGATTTTTTTTTGGAAATGCAACTTGTCCAATATGTTCAAGAGTATTATCAACCTTTTGCTCTGCAAGAGTAATGAGATGATAAGGTTCAATTTGAACTAATTTTTGTTGAAATGTTTCAAGAAGAACCTTGTTGAGGTTTTGAAATAGGTAAACCTTTTGGTAGTTGGAGAGGGAGAAGGTAAGGTGGTTAAAGCTAAGGAGATTGTAATCTGTTTCAGATCATTAGGAGTAATGAGCTGGTTAGGAAGTTGGGTTATGGAGAGAGGAAGCATTCTGTCTCGTTCTCTAGGAGAACGAGATGACAGTGCAAAAGAGGGCTTAAATAAAGTATTTAATGGTATTGGTTATATTGGGACAAGTTTCTTGCCACAAGAATCTTTTGACTTTTTTAAGCTTAGCTTTTTTTTGAAGACATTTTTGAAATAAGCAGACATTTGCCATGTTTTCTTTGAAATTCCCTATAGAAATTTTCTAGAGAGAAAATTAGAAATAGAGTTAGAAATTGCTTTGATAAGTTCTATTTCAAAATCAAAACATGATAAAATGACTTGCCATCTGGAAAATATTTATTTTGATGAAATATTTTGAACTTCTTTTTTTATAACATATTTTGTCACTTGGCAATCAATCTGAAGAAGAAATTTTTGGTTGAGGAGATTAGATTTATGTTCAATAACTCCTTTTATAAAGGCAGACTTTGAAAGTTTATAATAGAATCTAAACATTATTGTTAATGGTAAAGATCCTGTTTTCATTTCCATATTAGATATTTTTACTAATATGGTTAAGAGTTTTAAAATGTTTGCATCTTTCAATACTACTGAGAAATTTGGCAAAGTATTAAAATAAATAGTTATATCATATAAGCTAGTTTTGACTACTCCTAACTAAAAATTATTCGAGTTAATACGACGAAAGTCATTTAGACTTACCAAAACAGTGACATTCATGTTATTTCTACTCAAAGGTTTTATGACTACTTGAACCAATCCAAAGTGTATTTAATTATAATTTTTTTAAATATTCTTTTATTAGTTTTGGGTTTACTAGTTGAATTTTTTCAAAATTATTTTGCAAGAGAATTGTCTCTTTGATGATTATGATATTTAAAGTAGACTTATTGAAGAAGCTACCTTTTTTGTAGATGGTTTTAAGAGAAACTCGTGGAATCATCCAATTAGAATTATTCTGACTAATATTTTAATGAGAAATTTCTTCACTATTTATTTCAGTTTCTTCCTTAGATGAAGAAGATGATGCTATAGACATCTTTCTCCTAAATGCTTTCATCTTTCTATTGTTAATCACAATAATTTCTTAAATTTTTTAGATAGCTGATCGCTGTCAATGAATTTACCCCATTAGACTTACAAATGAGAATGCAACTATGTGGTGACCTATTATTAACTACTATCCTTGAATTTAAAAGATTATTACTTTAACAGTAGATTAATGACTACTTTTAGTGAGACAGTGAACAATCTCTCAGGCAAAACATACATATTTATCCCTCTCCCAAAAAAATTGAAATAGTAGGGAATATAGAAGAAGAGAATGAACAAAATACATTTTCATGCTATGAATATTAGAAAATATGAATATATATATATATGGAGATATATATAATATAAATATGGTCGTAGTTTGGTAAGAAGCTTCGCACCGAAGCTTTCAGTGCGAAGTCCACTTTTGCCGTTCGATTGCCATGAGCTATCCAAGCCATCCAGAAAATGTGTGTTTAGACAGCACCTCGAGACGACCATAGAGAGCAGCTTGATAGACTCATGCTCACTCTAGCCCTCACGGCAACTCACCTCGCTATCGCAGTAGCCTCCATAATCACCCTCACAGCAATTCGCCTCGTTATCGCAGTAGCCTCCGCAATCACCCTTATCGCAGCATGACGCCTTCCCCTAGCCCATCCGATCGTAGCTCATAGACGACCTCAAGATGCCTCGCCCTAGCCCTCCCTTTTCCAACTCAAAGCTCTCTCACCCCAAGCTCGAAATCCCATCGTCAGTATCCCATTCAGAAATTTCTATCGCTGTAGCCGATTCGGGGTCTACTAACAAAGCCTTTGCCTCGCCGCCCTTAAAGCCTTAGCCCACGTTGCCATGCCTGACGAAGCTCTCCACACCTTCCACAACATAGCAGACATCTTCGGTTGCCGACCAGACATTCGTTCCTTCAATTCTCTCCTCGACGCATTCGTCAGGGCCGACTAGTGGGCCCGCATCGAGTCATTCTTCACCTACTAACTGATGGTGGGAGTTTCTCCAGACTTGCGCTCCTTCAATACTCTGATCAAGGGGCTTTGTAAAAAATATAATTTTGATCAGGCAATAGCATTGCTAGGTCGAATTTGGAAAGAAGGACTCGTGCCAGATAAATTCAGCGACTGCATTTTGATTGCTGGGCTAGAGAGGGATGGCCGAATGTTGGATGCATTGGAGGTGTTCGATGAAAATGATGAGATATTCATGGTGCCTGACATTGTTTGTTATAAGGTCCTGATTGATGAGTATTTCAAGAAAAATGATTTTGAAAATGCCATTACAATCTATAAGCGGTTATTGAAGGGAAATCATGTTTATCCAAGCATTGTCACTTATAATGTTCATCCAAGAGTTGTCACTTATAATGTTTATCCAAGCATGTTGATGTATAAATCAATAGACTCAGCCTGATCGAATTGGATGTAAACATGTTATCTTGTTTGGATTGGTTGTGTGCTTTTGTTTGATTCTATATACACTTGGTAGTTTGGTTTCATACAGTGTATTCAGTGTTTTTTGTTGTAGCTAATGCATCTGCTATTTTTGGCATGGTTCACAGCTTTAGGATGTCCTTGATCTTAATTAGCATGACTTCATGTGAAATGGTGACTTTTTGGATTGCATCTATTTGTGGGTCTTGTGATTGTTAACCTAGCTGCTAGAAGATTATGAATTGATTTTTGGTCTTAAGGGTTCAAATGGTTTCAACTTTTGACATTTGCAATTGGTGGCTTTGATCATTGATTAACAACAGCAGCTGTCGATGTCCTTTGAGGGCAATATCTGGAAATCTTGCTTTGGATCCAATGGATAGACTGTTTAGATGCACCAACTGGAATGTGAATAAGGTCACCCTTGCACAATGTGGACATTTACTTGCTATTGTGTGTAATCATGGAATTGTGTTCCAAATTCAAGCTCCCTTTAAGATGTTTCTACTTCGTAGATGCTTGGCCGAAAATCAAGGCAGTCTGCTTGCAAGTCCAACCAGACCCTGTTTTCTGGTTTGATCATCTACGAACCATGATATTGTCATATAGGTTTCATGTGCTTATTTGATTTTGGGATGCTTTTGTTTCATTTTTATGTAAAGTAGGCCAATGTCATCTAATGATAATGTAACTCTTAGATAGTGAGGAAATCATATTTTGTTGATCTCATGTTGTTTTTCAGGTGTTTGAGATGAATAATGAGGCTAAAATGAAAAGAACAAGATAGAGACCTCTTCCGTCAGGACAAGTTAGTGTTGCACATGTAGCAAAGTGGGTACCTAGTATTGGGGTTGCTGGTACAACCTTGTTGGCATGGAATGTGCTGAACTATTTTTGTTTACCATTTTTGTTGATGTTGGAAACTTTGCCAAAGCTGTGTGGGATGATGCCCATGCATGGGTCAAGCAGTTGGGAAAGATAGTTGCTATGTCATGTAGGAACTTGGTTTGTGAAAGATGATACCTAGTGGGGTGACTACAAATGTTTGCCAGAGTAGACACTATATAACTTGTGAAATGCATAGGGATGTTGTCATAGGAATGAGGTACAAAACCTATATTAACAATACAGATTTATATTTATCTATTTACATGTATGAAATCAAGTCAAAATTCCAGCTAGGTTTCTAAGACCTTAACTCAATCTAATCCTATTTCTCAATCAAGTTGCTTTGAAACTAACTTTTCCTTACCTAAATTTTGAAAAATACCTACCCAACCTAAACAATAATCAGGCTGGACAAGTTGTGGTTTCAAGTTGCACCCCTACTATACGCAAATGGAGTGGCTTAGGGACACATTTGAGTAGGGACAAAAAATGTGGACCATGGGCAGCTTGCAATGATGGGTGGAGTGGGAACTTGATATCAACCTTTGGCTCTTGAGACCAAATTGATAGAGAACAAAAATCTCAGCTACTAAATTGGCATAGAAAGCCACATTGATGTAAAACAAAAGTGAGAAGAAAATAGAAAAATTTAGAGGAAAGAAGTGAATATAGATTAAAATGGAAGAAAGAAAAAACTTAAGGAAAAGAAGAAAAGAATTAAAAAGATAAGAGGAACTGAAAACTTAACTTTCATTAATCAATTGAAACAAACTATAAATTGTTTCAATCCTAATACAACCTACTTTACAGACTCAGGCATAAACACTAATTTTATGCAATTATTTTATAGACTCATCCATTCAACAGAGAATTGCATATAACAACATCTAGAGCAACCCCATTCTTAATCATCGCGACATAAATTCTTTTTGCTCTATCAACCTTCCCTCCCTCACAAAGCCCATGTATCCAAGTACTGTAAGTAAATAAGTTTGGCCAAAGCTCGTTTTTCATCATAGGATGCCAAGTCTCAACACCCTCATCAAACCTCCCATACTTGCATAGACCATTTAACATCACATTATAAGTAACAATGCTTGGATAAACATGTTTTTCCTTCAACAATCGCCCCCGGATTGCAATGGCATTATCAAAATCACCTTTCTTGAAATACCCATCAATCATGACATCATAACAAATAGCATCAGGCATTATGCCTATCTCATCCATTTCATTGAACACCTCCAACGCATCCAACATCCGGTCATCCCTTTCCAGCCCAGCAATCAAAATGCAGTAACTAAATTTATCTGGCACTAGCCCTCCTCCCGAATTTGACCCAGCAACGCTATTGGCCAGTCAAAATCGCACTTTTTACAAAACCCCTTTATTAGAATGTTGAAGGAGTGCAAGTCAGGAGAAACTCCCACTGTCTGTTAGTAGGCGAAGAATGACTCGGTGCGGTCCCACTAGCTAGCCTTGACGAATGTGTCAAGGAGAGAATTGAAGGAGCGAATGTCGGGTCGACAGGTGAAGATGTCTGCCATGTTGCAGAAGGTGTGGAGAGCTTCGTTAGGCATGACAGTGTGAGCTAAGGCTTTGAGGGTGGCAAGGGCGAAGGTTTTGTCAGTAGACCATGGATCTGCTATAGTGACAGAAATTTCTGACTGGGATGTCAATGATGGGATTCCGAGCTTGGGGCGAGAGAGCTTTGAGTTGGAAAAGGGAGGGCTAGGGCAAGATGTCTTGAGATTGTCTATGAATTATGATTGGATGGGCTAGGGTAAGGCGTCAGGCTACTGCGAGGGCGATTGCGGAGGTTGCTACGATGGCGAGGCGAGGGTGAGCACGAGTCTATCAGGCTGCTCTCTCCGGTCGTCCTGAGGTGCTATCCAGATACGCATTTTCTGGATGGCTTGGTTAACTCGTGGTGATCGAACGACGAAAGTGGACTTCGAAATAGAAGCTTCAGTGCGAAGCATCTTACCAAACCGCAACCCCATATATATATATATATATTTCTGTGCAAAATGTTGGTTTCTTCCTTGCTATCGTCCTCCGAATTTCCAGAAGACAAGCAATCGAGTATCTCTAACTCCATCTCTACAACCACTAATCTCCACGACCTGCTCCACCTCTCTCAGCCGAACAACGAATCGGCCTGCTCTCTTATCCCGATAGCGGAAGGAATTGACGAGTTACCCCTCTCTCCACAACCTCCCGTGACGCTTGCTCCCCCCATCTCATCCCATTTCTGAATCGGCCTACTCTCTCATCCTGATTGCAGAAGGAATTGATGAAGCCCATCTCTCCTTCTCTCCCATCTCATACACAGATGGCCGACAACATCTCCTTCTTCATCTTTTTTACCTTTTGTTTTAAAAACGATGTTCTTTCATTAAGATAGAGGAGGAATGGGGATTTGTTCTGGCATTCTTCTTGATGCAATTTGGTGGTTTGTGTGCTTGTCTAGTTTGGGGGCGAATTGGGTCCTAATGACTGAGATTAACTTTTTAAGATTTGTCCATATGGGCAACCAAGAAAACCCAATCTCGCCAGTGACTTTACCATATAATTCTATGGTTTTTGTTTGAGATGCAGTTGTTTTCGTTGAGGTAGACAAATTGGTTAGGATTAATGGTGTGGCTCAGTTCGGGGCACCGAATATCTAATTAATGGTTGATGCTGGGTTTTGTTGAACCTTTTTCCATTTTGGTTTTGATTCATACAAATGCTTTGATTAAACAAGATGTCATCTTATCAATAGCTATGGTTTTCATGGCTTGGTAAGACTGGTTTTGGGGTGTATTACTGACTTGGGAAGTTAGATGGTGAGATCTCTTGTTTAACAAAATCCCTTTTGGATTTATTAGTTTACGAAGATTTCATGGCAAGGAGACAAATCTCATCTCTAATG
The DNA here is from genome assembly GCA_036873735.1 of Pouteria campechiana. Classification (NCBI taxonomy): domain Eukaryota; kingdom Viridiplantae; phylum Streptophyta; class Magnoliopsida; order Ericales; family Sapotaceae; genus Pouteria; species Pouteria campechiana. The sequence goes on from JAYJMB010013779.1 coordinate 23,854, forward strand.
ATAAATGCCTGTTTTTCGGTGGCCTTGTTCTTCCTACTTCCATTATCTTTTCATGCTATTGTTGCCAGCATCTGAAGAATTGATCTAATTTTTACTAAATCCTTCTATTGCCTGCACGGGTGGTGCGGGAGAGGCTAAGGGAACTGCTTGCAAATTGGTTTGTAGTGAGGAATGGCTAAGAACCTACTCCCCAACTCATCTGCACACCACGTTAATAAGAAACCGGTAAGAAATGGATGGTAGCTGATGGGCAATGGAACACCTGGACTGAAGTTTTATAGAAGCAAGTACTTGGCTGCTTTGGATGCTAATGCCTGGACTGAAGTTTTATAGAAGCAAGTACTTGGCTGCTCTGTATGTTGGATTGCTTGCAAAATTGTAGGTCCGATAGTTCATTACAGCGTACATGTGAATTAAGATTGTCTAAGGAGAAATGTTTGTTTCCAAAAAAAATTGCAGGCCTGACATCAATATTATTCTTGAATGGAATAAAATTTCCACAAGGGTGGGTCTGTTGCTTTCATGCCAACCCTGTCTAGCACCTGTTTTGCCTAAATTCGTGTGTGCACGCTCGTTCACCGTCATGTGAGTGCATTGGGTGCATCTTTGAATTTTAGAAGTGTGTTATATCCAACTTGGGTCCCAAAAAACAAATGATATGAAGTAGTAAATTAAAGAAATAAGATGCTTACAACTCATGGACAGAGGAATTAAACAATGTGTAGTGTTTACAAAATGAAAATAAAATATTGTTAAGTCACCTTCATGTGCTTTGAACTAGGAAACAAAAGGATAAAAGATCACTAGTACAAGAGGTGATCATTTAGAAAATACAGTAAAAATACTTCCATTTGCATATGCATTCTTGAGGCAGGAGGTGAACTTTTCTGCCGTTCAAATGAAAACACCTGGACAACAGCTCTCGTATCCTTTTTTTTTTATATATATTTTAAATCAGATGTTCTTACGCCCTTCCCCTTTGACCCCCTTATCGGAAGTTACAGTAGGGATAAGAATGCCAAAGGGCAGATAACAACGATAAAAAAAAATTGAAGTAAACCAAAACTTTTTCTATCTAAACTTTCTTCTTTGCTCATCTAAGCATCTTATCTTATGAATTAAACAATAGAATGAAATGCAACAACTAAAAATTCATTCGAAAATGAATTCTAGGTGTAGCGTGGCCAAAATTACCATCCAAAAGACTTCAAAAATACATTCCAAGAAATAGATAAATGTAGTCAATTCTTTACAGCTCTAGAAAGTAAAAGAAGGAAAATAGCTTTGGCTAACAGGCCCCTACATACAGAACTAGAAAAATAGAAAGAGAACTAAATTATCCCATCCACTATTCGAAATACAAATAGAAACCTAAATGGTGGAATGACTGGCTATTGTGTTTTGCCAACTGAAGCTTCACTCTTTTCCATTAGTAGCACGAAGTGGGCCTAGTTGAACAGTTGCTTGTGTCCCAACAACTTTTGATGATCCATAAATGGACACATCTGCGCCCCTAGTGACCTCTTTCTCAATCTGTTCCTTGATCCAAAAGTTTGTGATTCTCAGCCCATCCTGTAAAATTTTCAATCAGATAAACAGTAAATTCCAATTGAGAGTCTCTTGTTTGCTAACAAACCAGTAGATATTGCACTGGTCGAATTGAGCCACACCATTAATCCTAACCAACATGTCTACTTCAACGCAAACAATTGCATCTCAAACAAAAGCCACAGAATTAGATGGTAAAGTCACTAGCGAGATCGGGTTTTCTTGGTTGCCCATATGAGCAAATCTTAAAAAGTTAATCTCAGCCATTAGGACCCAATCCGCCCCCAAACTAGACAAGCACACACACCACCAAATTGCATAAAAAAGAATGACAGAACAAATCCCCATTCCTCCTGTATCTCATCGAAAGAACATCGTTTTCCAAACAAAAGGTAAAAAAGATGGAGGAGGAGATGCTGTCGGCCAATCGTGTGTGAGATGGGAGAGAAGGAGAGATGGGCTTCGTCAACTCCTTCTACAATCGGGATGAGAGAGGGGGAGCATGCGTCATGGGAGGTTGTGGAGAGAGGGGAAACTCGTCGATTCCTTCTACTATCGAGATGAGAGAGTAGGCCGATTCGTTGTCTGGCTGAGTGAAGTGGATTAGGTTGAAGGAGGTCGTGGAGATTGGAGGTTGCAGAGACAAAGTTGGAGATACTTTGTTGCTTGTCTTTTGGGAATTCGGAGGACGATAGCAAGGAAGAAACCAACGTTTCGCACAGAAGTAGGTGTGCCAACAGTTGCTTTAAACGAGTAGATCCGGAGGACATTAGCGAAAAAGAAACCAACGTTTTGCACAGAGGTAGGTGCGTAGACCGTTGCTTTAAACGAAAGGCTCTGATTTTCTCCGCTTGAAACGAAGGGTGAGATGTCCCATGCATAGTGTTTTGAACCAGTTCCATATATATATATATAATGTCATTATATTTAGATTTTCTAATATGAGAATCAACACACCAACGATCTGGATCATCGTTAAAGAGGCCCACGTGCCAGGAATAAAAAACAGTTTGCACCTTACGGACGTGTATGCGGATGTACGTGCTTCGCAGAATTAGATTCCACCACCGTCCCAGGTTCCCTCCTCTCTCCCTCCCTCTCTTCCTAATTTTTCTAACTCTTGAAGCCGCGATTTTTCCCCCAATCGATGTTTAGCAGAACTAATCATGATCGGAGCGAGTCAAAACAAGAGAAAGAAAGCTTTCATCAGCGAAGAAGATATTTCCTTGATTTTGCAGAGGTAGAAATAAAGCCTTTCTGTGTTTATTTCTGGTTTTTAATCACTCTGTCTCGTTTCTGTAGCTGGGGTTTCTTTAATTCCAGTCATGTTTGGGTGTTTTTGAATATAGTGCAATATTGGGTGTTCATGATGACCGAAAAGAAAGGAAAAATGGGTAATTGAGGTAGTACGAGCTATTGCTGACGATTTTGCAATCCTCGGAGTAGGGATGGCATTGAGTGGTTGAATAGCGCTGATTTCTTAAAACCCGTGGATTGGAGCCGTCAATGCAGTGCTCCCCTTTCGACTACTGTAATAACCCAACAGTCGAACTTGCAAATTGTGGAGTTGAATTTGTAAACGTAGGGTTTAGAATCTGGAAGATCTTTATGACGGAATGGATGGCATGAAGAAGGGAACAGCTGCTGAAGCCAGATGGACGTAACTTCTTCAGCAAGAATGCATTAAAGTGCTGCTAATACAACTAGGAGATGAGACTGGGAACTTGAGGGAGATTGGCTTTTATGCTACCAGGAGGAAAATTTCCCACATCGACAGAAAATGCAACCTGGGTAACCACTAGGATCTAGCATTGCATAGGGATCATAGGCCATTGAAGATTTTTATTTGTTTATTTATCTATAACCAACAGCTTTTCCTTTCGAAGACACTGCAATTTTGCTCTTGTCATGTTGGCCACTAAACCACTTGAGCTGCATTAGGCAGGTACCCCTTTGAATTTCACTCCATTCCATGACCTTTATCTTGGCCTTGTTGACATTTGAAAAGTAGAAACCTGATAATTGATGCATTAGGGCAGATGACACAAACCTGTGCTTGCTTTTGGTTCATATAAAGTATCAATATTATTTGGTTCCAGGAGCAATTTTGGGTTTTCTTTTTTTTTATTATTTGTCTTGCTGCTCGCGTATGTAGCTGAATGGGCATTGTGGCTGTTCTTTTTTGGATAAATTCTTTTGTTGCCACTATAGATTTTCCATGAAAAGAGTGTTGTAGTGCTGAACATCAGTCATTTGTGGTGGTAGGAGGAAAGAATAATCAGTTACCTTTCTGTTTCCTTTGTTGCAAAATGAAGGAATAAGGATGGAGCTATGATTCAGTATTGCAAAATGTGGATGCAGGGCATGCACTATATTTTTGATGTGAGGATGTGCTCAGTGTTTGTCACTGTGCTGAATATGTTTTATCAGTGTTGCAGAAGAATAGGTGTGGCAGTCCCTGATACTGTAATTTCCAGCTTTCTTCATCTTCTCTTTTGGGTTCTTTGAAAGGTCTTCATGATGAGTTCTTGCAATGGAGTCTCTCCAGGAAGCATTTCAATTGCATTAATTAATTGTGTTTTGCTGCCCACTAACAAATCTATTGTCTTTTCCATCTGTTCATAGGTACACTGCAACAACAATACTTGCCTTACTTCAGGAGGTTGCTCAATTCTCTGGTGTGAAGATCGATTGGAATGCACTAGTTAAGAAGACATCTACAGGCATTTCCAATGCTCGGGAGTATCAGATGCTATGGCGGCATCTGGCATACTGTGACAAACTGCTGGAGAAATTGGAAGATGGTGCTGAACCTGTGGTGAGCATGACACTTCAAGGAGTTGCAATTGTTTTCACATGTCTAAATAAAATGTGGTTATTATCTGGTTTGTGAAATTTCAAGGTTATTTTGTTCATTTGTTTATGTGTTTTTGGAGGTTAGGCTACTATGGTGCCAGACCTCTTTAGAAATGGAGTTTCTGACTTGGTTTTTGTTGGCAATAAAATGACCTTCACTCCATTTTGATATGTACTGGTTCATAAAATTCCAGTTGAAGGCCAATTATTTAAAGTGAATCACTTGATGCTACTGTATAAATGTTCTACCAATGGTGAAGCCCATCACATCAATCACTTTAGCGTCTACTATACAAATATTCTACCTGGCATTGTATAAATCATCAGCAACAGTATATATAATGTTTACAACAGTACCAGATACTTCCTTATTTCTGCAATATTCATGCCAATTTAATATATTTCTTTGGGTAGGCAGTAGGCAGTCAGAAATAGAGGTGTGGATGGTGGTACAGGCTCTCAGCTGAGCAAATGAACAATACAAGAGACGGGTGTAGCCTCACTGATTCAACGTTCAGTTGGAAACCAGCTGTCCTGTTGACAATTTTAGTCAGAAATGAGAAATGTACAGCACAATGCAGATTAAGATTTTGAAATTTTCAAATGCAATTTTCACCTAGACGTTTATATCTCCCATCAGAAGTGAGCTTTATAAGGCTGCTGGACATGCACGTTGTTTTTATGTTATCTTCTCTGTCTTTAGCTTGGTGAAGATTCTTAGTATTTTCCCTCTGTCCATCACTTGCTTTTTCTCTTGATTTCCCTTTTTTCCTCTTGTTTGTTAACTAAACTTTACAAACTCTATTAAAAATAAAAAAATAAAAAAATGAAGGTTTTTTTTTGCTAAAAGCTTTGATGTCTTTTTTCTCATGTCTGATATTAGAAGTAGTTGATCCTAATCACGCTTCTACTCCATAGGATGATGATAGTGATTTGGAACTTGAATTGGAGCCTTTCCCTGCCATAAATGCTGAAGCTTCAATGGAGGCAGCAGCGTGTGTAAAGGTACTCTCAATCCCAGTTTTATTGCTGTTACAATTAGACTTCAAATGGTTGCAGAATCAATAATGCACATTCGTTTCTATTGGATGAATGTTTCTTTGAAAATTGGATTTTGAATTTCCAATTTAATAAATGGCAGGTAGCCTTTGGCCATTCCAGAAACAATTCAGTTTTTTAATTGCCTGTAACTTGCAAGTTATTTATTTCTTTCCTTTATCACTCTAAAGGTTAAACATCCTAACCAAATGAGCGCAGTTGCCTGCTGTGAAGATCATTGTTTCATAGCCTTATCTTGAAGAAATATAGATGCATGTTGTCTTCTAAATTACGAAATCAACAATAGAGACCCTTCTAGTCCTATTCACAAAGCATTCCCTTCTATATGCCATTGGACAGATCAGTCAAATGTGTGCAAGATCCTAGTAGTCTATTTGGTGGCTCTGCTTCTGTGCTTCTCTAGCCCATATTCATGCAGGTTAATGCATCTGGTCTAACAGCGTAAGAAGACATGAAAGATTGATGCACATGGCCCACCTGTTATCTGGACCGTCCAAATGCTTGGGCCATTGAATCTACGTGATGCAGATAGATGACTTAGGAGTTGACCACATAAGCTTGCATGCGGGGCACCTTCATCTTGCATGTGTTGAATTTCTTCTTGTTCTTTATAGGGATTCTTTTGTTTTATTCTTTTGCAATGCTATTTCTATCTTTCATTTTTCCTTTTTTATCAATAAATTTTTGTTGGAAGTTATGAACTGGCATCTGGATTGTTTGACTTTGCCAGGTGCTAATTGCTTCTGGTACACCAAGTGACACTGGCCCAGCAAATCGTGCTACTGTTGAGGCTCCTTTGACGATAAACATACCCTATGGCCAGACATCTCGTACTCCTGTGGATAATCCACAGCAAGCACGCTCCACACAAGGGACGAACATTACAGTTCCAGTTTCAGTCCAGAAACAACCATTGCCTTCAGTACCATCTTCAGAACAGTTGGATGGACATGGGTCAGGTAGTTTGAACTTGCCACCTCGAAGGAAACGGAAGTTATGGACTGAGGAAGAGGACATGGAACTCATTGCTGCAGTACAGAAATGTGGTGAAGGGAACTGGGCGAACATCCTGAAAGGAGATTTCAAGCACGATCGAACTGCTTCACAGCTTTCTCAGGTTTTCTTACAAAGAACCTTCAATTTCTTTGACAGTTCTGCCATCAAGTTTTGTGCGGTGCTTTACCATTTGCTGCATTTCAATGTGTTATGGAGCTTTGTAATTTTTGCTTGAACCTGAGGAGATTGTCCATGGTGGCTTTCTTGTTTTTATTATCTAGATCCACGGTTTATCTATCTGAATGTTTATGAAGATAATGAAAGAAATCCAGCAACATACATGCTTGACTGAAGCGAACCAAATATTTGTAACAAGTTTATTCTTGGAGTGTCAAATACAAAACAACTAATGTGACCATAGGCAAATATGTGAATCCCTTGGTGGAGGATCAAATAATCCTTAAGCACCCCACCTCCCCCCCCCAAACCTTCTTTTTCTGTTTTCTGCTCATGTTTGAAAATCTAGAGGATGTGGTCTGCAGTCTGCTTAGTGAAACAGTCCTCTTATGAACTTGAGCTGGCCAAACACTGTGCACAGTGGGGAGCCATATGTGCACATGAATGAAGATTGTTGGCCATCTTCAAATCTGCATTTTGGGTTTTGGGGGAATAGATGTACTTATTCTGGTACCTGCTGAATTGGCATGGACCTCATTTATGGGCGCTGCTTTGGCAGATATGCTGGTGACTGGCTCTTAAACTCATGCCAATTGCCTCAGCACTTCCCATCTCATGTGAATGGTAACTGTTGCTTTAACTTTTTGTGGACTTGAATTGATTTTTCTTGCATATTTTCAGAGGTGGGGCATCATTAGGAAGAGAAAGCCCAACTTGCAACCAAGCACTGCCAGCAAATCAACAGGACCAACACTTACAGAGGCACAACTAGCGGCACGTCAGGCAGTTTCCATGGCTCTGAATATGCCTATGATGGGAAGCCTATCATCAGCATCGGCAGTTGGTATTGATGATTCTTTGCCTATCCTGCCATTTTATTTAATTCCATTCCTAAATCTAGTATAATAGTTAATTATCATTTGGTGCAATCTCTCTGTTCACAACTCAACCTCCCTGTCACACTTCTTTCAAATGTTTGGGATGAGCCTTTGTTTGATTTCTTTACAATTGCATCTGATTTCTTTTACAGTTATTTGCATTGTTTTACCAACTTCATAAGCTTATGATTTCCAGACCTTGGCTGTGAGTTTATTTCTCTGTTTCCTATTCCAGGCTCCCATGTGTATAATAAGAGGCTCTATTTCCTTAATAATAAATGCTGTAAACATGAACTGGATGATCTTCAACCTTATTTTATCCATAGCATCATCAGGTTCTTTGTTTGTAGTATCGGTGCTGTTGTTTTCCCTTTTTGACATAGAGATGTCATGGGATTTAAAATGGCACCTATCCATGTTAAAATGGACTGTTTGGGATAAAAAAAGGACAAAGATCAGATGGGTTTTCTATGGCAAAAAATCATTTTCATATTATTTCTGATCTTATTTTTGGTGCAAGACTTGATGCCTCGGATCATGTAATTCCTGTTTCAATGTTCCTTTTTATACTGGATTATAAACTCCAAAAGATGGAAGGGATCTTTGTCAAGACTTTAACTTGAATTATGATGAATATTGAATATGACTGAATGGTGATGCTGTATGATGGAACGAACTTCGATGTGTTTTAGCAAGGTTGGATCTCATCAAAGCCTTAATCAAGTTAGGGTTTTCCGTTTCTTAGCTCTGATATATGCCCCATAATGAGGGAGGGAACAGCAGATTGGAATTTATTGTATTATTTTTGTAGTTGCTGAGGGGTGTGGGAAGGTGCCAGCAGAGGTAGTTTATTGCATTGTTTTCATATCTAATTCCATTTAAGATATGTATGTACTTCTTCATGTCTCCATCTATTTGTCATGTTCTTCATTCTAGAACAAGAACCTCACAAGCAACCACTCCAGCCATGCAGGCCACTCCTTCCAATGCTTCAGGTCACCCTGCTGCTACTACAAGTGAATCTTCAACACTGCCAGCTCCAACTCCAGAAACCAGCACAATGCCAACAGCCAGCAGCTCCTCACCTGCATTACACCACTCCCAACAAGCTCCCAATCCTCCTGCACCTCCCAAAGCAACATCCAATCCTACTGCTAAACCACGGGGTGGTTCGAAAAAACAGTCATATCCAGCAAAGTGTTCTACAGGTCCAAACCCCATAGTCCAAGCAGCTGCAGTTGCTGCTGGGGCCAGGATTGCCAATCCTGTCACTGCAGCCACCCTTTTCCGAGCTGCACAGTCTAAAACTGCTGTCCATATCCGGCAGGGAGGTTCAGTCCCTCCATCATCACTGCCAACTGTTGCAAATCCATTGGCCAATAACCAAATTGGGCCCCGGCCAGCCAACATCCATTACATTAGAACTGGCTTGGCATCCCCCCCACCTGTCTATTCTAGCAAGGCACAAACTTACATACGACCTGCTGGTCAGCATGTTCAGGGTGGTCTTGGGAAGTTGCCATCTACGGGTCAGCCTCCATCAGGCTCTACCGCACCATCAAGTCAACCTGCTCAGCAAGGGTGCCTGGAACCCAAGACTGCATCTCATTCTGGCATGAGCCCCCATGGAAAAACTGAAACAAAGAGGAATCTTATCACTGCCACCAGTGATGCTGGTCTACCATCTGCACCGGAGAAGAATCCAACTGACTTGTCACAAGCACCAAATGGGACAATCAAAGAACAGGTGTCATCAGTAAATTTGGTACTGAAAGAGCCAATCAAAGACCAGGTGTCATCAGCAAACATGGTACTGGAAGAGCCAATCAAAGGGCAGGTGTTATCGCCAAGCTCAGTGCTGATAGAAGAGGAGGCAACAAAACTTAACTCTGTGCAGAAAGAGCCAATCCAAGAGCAGCTGACATCAATGGATTCAGCGTCAAAAGAGCCAGTCCAAGAGCAGGCAGCTTCACTGAACTTCTTGTTGTTGGAGCCAATGCAAGAGCAGAAAACTTCTCTGAACTCAAATGGCGACAAGGATCATGATACTGTGAATGTTGCTGATGATAATCAAGCAGTCGTTCCAAAGCAAACAAATGCACTGGATCAAGCAGTAGCTGAGGAACCATACCCCAATACTGTTGAGAACCAAACTGTTGTTAACAATAGGGCAACAGAAAATCAAATCACAACAGAAAAGACCGTGGTTCCTCCAAACAAAGCTGTGGGTGAGAATGAAACTACAGCAGAGAAGCAGCTGCACTTGCATGATTCCAAGTCATGCAAGAATATGATATTGGCAGATGGGAATGACGAGAATCAATCTATGATTGAGAACCAGACAATTTTGCCTACTGCGGATGCCAGCAGAAATCAGACTGTTGTTGGTGAGGCTGCGGGTGGGCATTCTGATTCTTCTAACAATGAGTTGGGGGGATAAAAATGTATAAGTAGGCAAGAGACCAGAATCATGGTACAGAGAGAGTGCATTATTCGTTAGGGTGGGGGCATTGTAACTGGTTGTGGAGATGAGATGGTTTTCATAAACTTACAACACCAGGCTGTGTTGAATAGGTGAGACAGCTTTCATAAAACAATGTAGAAGAGATGGGATGCCAGCAGTGTTGTAGAGATGAGAAATTGTTGCAGGTGTTTGTTTTACCATTGTCTCCTGTTGGGCAAAATTTCAAAAATACGAGGCGGCATTTGATAATGGTTATCAAAGGCCAAGTTGGTGATCTGAGATCTGGAGGTGACATAATATAGTAATGTGGGAAAAGGGAGATGATAATAGAGAGGAGGAATGCCATCTAATTCGTTTTGCCTCCAAGAGACAGAGTGAACAGTTCCTTTTTTCACCTCGTTAAATGTAACTTGATATTTTATTTCTTTAGTAATTTTACTTTTTTTTTCCTCTTGTTATTTGTATTTCAATCATTATTTTCATTTTTCAATGAAAAGGCCTATTTGTTTTATTGCTATTCACTTTATTTTTAATCTTTATCCTCTATTTCATCAGATTGTTTTTTTCTCCTTTTTACCATATTTTTCAGATTTTATTTTATTTTTACTTCTTTTTTTTTTTTACCACTTTTTCATCTATAGCAGACGCATCTAGTTGAGCAGCAGGATTTACTGTGATGTTAATTTCAACCATCCATGCCCGATGACCCACTAGGAAAAATTAGAGATTTTATCACCCAAATTATTTAAAACATAGAAGTGTCCCATTAAAAAAAGCATGCATAAATTTAATTAATTATAACCCTCCAAACCATTAGAGGGGTAAAATCACGGGCCTGGTCTAAGTTTCAAGAGATTGGTGACAGGATTCTAGCCATGGGCTCTCTAGTTAGGCAGAAAGAAAATGGAAGCACTGGAAAATTTGGAAAATTTTATTTTCTAAGGTATTGAGGTGCATCTGCTCCATAACTATCATAACAATTATATATATTATTATTATTTATTTATGTTAACATTATTAACTTTATGACTGAATACATTTTATACGTCCTTTCCCTAGACAAACACCCTCAATATCTTGCCTTCCACTGTCCTCTCAGCTGGATGGATGCATATTTGATATACGTAATGTTTAACAATAGGATAAGGATTAATAATCAATCATGAAAATATAAGTAAATTAGCATCGCATCACGTTAATTAAATTGGCTTGCGGAGGTTTTGTCGACTTTGCGAGCGACGGAGGACTTTATCAAGCCCTAATTTTTCCACAGGGTAGAGCTCGGCTCCAAAGTTTCAATCGTGACTCCTTTTTTGCTAGCTGTGGAGCGAGCTCCTCTTGGAAAGGAGGAAGACGCGGTTTTTCCTGGTTTTGGGCGGTGTTGGTTCGGTAGATACTCTCTTCCCTTTTACCTTTTTCGCATTCCTGGTTTCTGGTCTTATAGAGAGATGATTGGGGGCTTTTTGTTTCTAATTTTTTGTGGAAATTTGGGGGGAGGCTTTGAATCACGCCTTAAGCGTTTGTTTATACGTGTATCTGAACTCTTGACAAGAGAAGAAGCCCCCCAAGACTGGAATTTTGATTTTAATGTGCTACCGACAACCATAGAAAAAGTTTCAAAGAAAACTCAGCTAATATATAACTTTGATAACTTTAATTATTTGATTAGTTCGCTCACCCCGGCCAATCCATATTGGAAGATTTTTCAATTGCGTTTCCAGATGTGGTTGTTTTTGCCTGCTGATTATCATTTGTTATGGGACAAACATGTACTTGTCATAGTTTTGATTTTGGCCGCAAGATGGAGGAATCAGAGAAGAGGAGGGAGAGATTGCAAGCCTTGCGAACGGAAGCTGCACAGGCACAGGTTTCTAACAGCCAACATGCTTCAACACTGCCCAGTACTCTGTCGAATCCTTTGCTTGACCCATCCATTTTGCCATCTACTTCAGAGAATTCACCTGCATTTCCGAGGTTTGATTTCTATACAGATCCCATGTCAGCCTTCTCTGGTAACAAGAGATGGAACAGCGATAACATCCGGAGTCCTCATGAGCATTTTTCACCTATCAGTAGCTGCTCTTCAGTGGGTCAGTTGCCAACACCTCACTCAGGTAGTGTAAAAATGTCCACGGAAAGGTCTGGTAACTAGAATCTTATATTTGTAGAAACTCCTCGGAAGCTTTTGGGCTGCAGGGACTGGATCATATGATTGCTTTTTGCTGAAATAGGATCCGTGACTTGATAGAATCTCTCTTTTGAATGGACAGACTAGGAGAATTCTAATGGAAAAGAGTATTCAAGCTTTTATATTTATGCATTTTTCTTGTGATGTTTCCACAGGGCCTAGGAACCCCAATGCAATCGCTGCTGCTGCCCATCAGTTTCAGATCAATTATATTCCTGATCCAAGAGCATACCAATCACCTCCTAGTCACATGTCTGCTCCTTGGAGAAGCCCCATCAGGATGGCGAGCCGCTTCCCAGGGCACACTGGAACTCCAATGACATGGAACCAATCTGGTGGTTCACCAAGGTTTGGCTTTCCTCCCTATTCTCCAAGGGGTGGAATGCCTAGCCCTGGCTATGCACATAGAGGCAGCCCCAGCCCAAATACTGGAAGAGGCAGCTACAACAGATTCAACAGAAGTCCTGGGTCAGGACAGAGCAGTGGAAGAGGACGTAGTGGTGGGAGAGGCCGAGGTTTCCATGTTTCAGCATGGGACCAACCAGAGCGGTTTTACCATAAGTCCATGATGGAAGACCCATGGCGGTTCTTGAAACCTACTGTGAGGAGTTTGGCAGCAACTGCACAGAATCCCAATGTAGATTCCCCAAGATCTTGGCTTCCAAATTCAATTAGTACAAAGAAAGCCAAATTTTCCGAAACTTCTGTTGACTTCAATTCAAAGTCAAGTCTTGCTGACTGCCTTGCTCTGTCCCTTGAAGAGGCTGCAAATGACGGAGCCAATGTCTGAGAGGTAGTTTATTGATTGTATTTCTTTACATGTACATGTTAGAGGGCTGCATGTGGAAGCTTCAGCAGGGCCCTGAAGGTATTGATAATCATATTCAGGCTATGTTAGACGAGCTGACTTGTTCAAAGTGCCTGACATATCTGGACCTCTCTGATCATGGAAGGTTGGAAGGTAGGAAGGTATCTCTGACTTTCATAGAATTAGCAGGTAGAAAGCACTCACCTCTGGTTACAAATCGTCAAGGCTGCCCATTATATCGATGCATCCCTAGTTGTTTCACTGTACATTTATTGAGGTAGGATAATGATTTCTGTCTCACTATCCAAGAGATTTCAAAATCCTGTGTGGTTGTTCCTGATAAATTTATATTTTTATGATCTTTGATTGTTGTAATTCAGCTTATGATTCGACAACTTGGTTCATGTATAGCTTGAGGCATTTTGAACGCTCATCTTAGTATGTATGGCAACATTTCCTTACAATTTCTGCGCATGCCAAAGGTGGGTGCAGTTTACTTCGATGGATACCAGCTGATGTGAAGATAAAAGTACATTTTGGAACTACACAAGCCATCTCATCTGATTCAATGTGGCATTGCCCATCTAATAGTTTGTGGAGAGTCTAATTTTTGGGAGAGGCAATGTTTGAGGACCCTACTCTTACCTCTTTTTTTTTCCTTTTCGGCTGCAGAACCTCCTGCATGCATGGTAAGTTTTTACTGCTTGCCTGGTATGTGATTGTTCCTGGTTTTCGTTGTTAGCATTGGACTCATTTATGGATTGAAAGACTCCGAAGGATGGGATTCTTTTCCTTAATGGATAAAAGAGCAAGGAATGTGTTCTTTTGGAACTGGGTCATTTAGACTGTTGAAAGTTTAGCCCTGTTTGGATACACGTGAAAGGTGGACGACGAGTTTCCTCTCTTTTTTCAGTTCTCTCTTATTCCTTAACGCGATCTTTAATTACTCCAACTATCTTTATTTTTTTGGTTATTATCTATTCTTAATTCTTAATTTTATCTTTATAGATTATTTATCCTATCTATTTTATTTTTATTTATTTTATAACATACATCGTCTTGTGTTATTTACATATTTTTTTCTCAATCCCATCTCTTTCGTAATCGCTTTTACACGTATTCAAACCGTTCATGCCAGAGAAAATAGATGGCTTAGTTATCCATGGCTTTATAAAGAACAACAACAACATTACATAGGATTAGAGTGTTGAGGGTGGTCCTATGCCATTTTAAACAGTGGCCATTCATGGATAGAGGCCACTGCTATGGCATGCTTCATTTGAAGCATTGGGCAATGAGCTTCGCCTGATCACTTCCCAGGAACTTGAAGCCCCCTAAAAACCCACTGCTTTTCCTGAAATTTTGTGTGATATAGGTGAAATATGTCCCCGTTGCCTCAAATGGTGAGGACATAAAATCAAAAAGACGACTCCCGGAAATGGAAAATTGCAGATTTTAATGTTGTAATACATGAATGGTAAAGGATCAATGGACAGTGGTCAATGATGTCTATAGATTATTGGAGCGATCCCCGGATGCTCGGCATCAGTGAAATACTGATGCTTCCAGTTACTCTTGTAGCTTTAGGAGAATTTAATATGTTGCGTGCCTAAGTGCGCAAGTTATCTTGCAGCTTTAGGAGATGTGGAATGGAAAATAAAATCTCGTGAAAATTAAAAATGTCGAGTGAGTAAAAGTGTGAACAGTGTTTAAACGAAAAGCAAATTAGTCCAACCATGAATGAAATTACCACGTGGGGCCTCCTATATTATATCAAAATTAAAATCTTTAATATTATTTTTATTTTTACATCTAACTAATTTATAAAAATTAATAATATTTATCACATTTTCTTACTTTATGAATGTATAAAACCTTAAAATCATTATTTTTTAAGATTCTACTTATTCAAATGTTGCATTATTCTGAGATTTGAATAATTAAATTTAAATAATTATGTAGATTTATGTTAAATTAATGGATTTGATTACCCTTTCAAAATATAAAATATAAAAAATACCACTATATCAAATATTGAATCAAGATCAAAATATGCAATCTTATTTTTATTCTAAAATAATTTAATTATAATTGTATTTTTGCTTCTTATTGGTATAAATAAAAATAAATTAATTATATTTTTTTATTTCTTACATGAATAAAGGCCCAAAATTATTTTTTTATTTTGTAACTAATTAAGGATCAAATCATAATAAAATATTTAATTTTAATGATTATAATAATTTATATTAAATAGATAAATTTAAAGAACCTTATAAAAATAAAAAAGTCTCCACATCAAATCCATGACAAAGATTTGATCTTAGTCATATATTTAATGTAATGGTATTTTTAATATTTTATACTTTGTAAAGATGTTCAAATTAGTTAATTTAATATATAATTAAATAATTATTAAAAGTTAAATAATTTAGCATGATTTATTATTTAGATACGTTGAATATTATGAAAATAGTGATTTTAAGGTTTGGTTCACTCAAAAAGCTAAAATACATAATAAATATTATTAATATTTTATAAATTAGTTATATATAAAAATAAAAAAATTAAATGTCTTATTTTGATGATGATAAAATCTGTTAATATAATATAAATCTAAATAATTATTTAAAATTAAATAAATTAGCATAATATGATATTTACATATGTCAAACCTTTAAAAAAACAAAATTTTATTTATATAAAAAGCAAAAAATATAATGAATATTATTTATTTATATATTAATTATATAAAAATATTATTATGGATTTTAATAATTAAATAATTATTAAAATTTAAATAATTTAGCATTATTTATTATTTAGATAGGTTGAATATTATGAAAATAGTGATTTTAAGGTTTGGTGCACTCAAAAAACTAAAATACATAATAAAAATTATTACTATTTTGTAAATTAGTTAGATATTAAAGTAAAAAAATAAATGTCTTAATTTGTTGATGATAAAATCTTTAATATAATATAAATCTAAATAATTATTTAAAATTAAATAAATTAGAAAAATATGATATTTAAATATGTCAAATCTTAAAGAATTAAAATTTTATTTATATAAAAAGCAAAAAATATAATAAATATTATTCATTTATATAAATTAATTTGATGAAAAATATTATTATGGATTTTAATTTTTTTATCAAATAGTAGGCTTCAATTCATGGTTGGACTAATTTGCAATAAGTTTAAATACATCTAGCCACACTCCTACCTAAGCATGTGTTATCAACTACGTGGCCTTCTCTGATTAGAGCATCAGCTGTGTTTCACTGATGTTGCGCATCAGGGGGGTCTGGAATCATAGATTATAGCTGAATTTGTTGAGTTTTAACCTTCAAAATAATGGAGGAACCCTGTGCCATTTCTAATCCAAAATCTTGTCATTTTCAAAGTATCCAACGTTCCAAAACAAACCGAAGTTCAGGTGATTGACCAGCTGTTGCACCACAACTCGAACTTGTGAATTTATCTATCTCCGTCTTTTTTAATATACCCCTTTAATCAATTTCAGCACCAGTTCACGTCGGCCGGAAATTGATGTTGGTTAAACTTGCTGCAGTCTGCCACCCCAAGCCGATTATTAGGGCATTTACAAATAAACCAAAAGCTGAGGCCCTTTCTGTGAAAGGATGAAGTGAAGTGCCTTCCACGAAATTCCGCCAAAGAAGAGGCGGAAAGGAGACTTCCGCCATCGTGCGCGCGGTTCAAAGCCTTCCCCGGCTGGCGCATTTTAAACGCTTCCCGGCGCATTCCAGCACCATTCCGACCAAGTTGGAAGAAGAGAATCGAATTCCAAGAGAATTTTTTTCCCTCTCTCCATCTCTCCCTTTCTGAGATCTGAAAAAATGACCAAAAATCCTTTCTCTTCAATCCCATTTTCAGATCTCTGAGGCGGCAATCTCTTTCCCGTCCCTTCGATTTCTCGCTGCCTTCGAATTTTTAATTTCTTGCCATGGCGACGAGAAATCGAACTCCTCTCTACAGAAAATACAGAGACGCCCTGCGCAACGTCCGGGCCCCGGCGGCTACCTCTTCTTCGTCGTCGGCTCCATCGGCCTCGGGCGGACCCGTCATCGAGATGGTCAGCACGTCTCTTCTGCATCCAAACCGATCTTACGCTCCTCTCAGCACCGAAGATCCTGGCAATTCCAGGTGCCATCTCTCTCTGGGATTTCAAATTGAGGATTTCTTGGGATTTAGAAGCCCTAATTCAGCATTTCATGCGTTTGTGACTGATTTGTGCATTCCTGATTGGATTTGGAAAACGCTAGTTAGATCTTACTTGGAAACGTAGATTATTATCTTGGCGTGGTCATTTTGTTAAAAAAAAAAAAATCCTTTTAGAGAAAGGAATTGCATTACAGGTTAATGTCTCAATGCCTGCTGAATTTGATCTATGCTGTTTGGATGGATTAGCGAATTAAATCGAGAACTAGGGTTTAATTTGTAAGAGAACTGTCAAATAGTAGTGACTGTCATGTAAGCCAATTCTGCAGGCCTGCAATGTTGTGTGGAAGGAACAAGTATAATCTGGTTCCTTGCAGTATGTTGGAGGCTTCAATTCAATTAGATAGTGCAGCCAGATGCAACTCTAGCCATTCTTATTTCTAAATTTGGATCTGAAGCCATACTTCATATTCCAAACTGAAAAGTCTATAATTGGACTTCAATCCCTTAGTAGAGCTAGAAATGACACAGCTTGCAGTTTTTGCTAATTTGCATTAATTCTCCAACTGTAGTATAATTGACTTTAGTTAGTGATGTTCCAATATGTTAGGATCGAGACTTGTTTTCAGGGCACAAAATTTTTCAGCTGTATTTCTTAGTTTAGCCTGTGCAATGTAGCAAATCTTGCAGCTGAAAGGTTTCAATCCTTATCTTTAAGTCATGCCAATGTGCTGCTGCCTGCCCTTCATCATGCTAACCAGGGAAAACTTGATATAGATGTTGGATTCATGAATGGTGCTATCATACGAATTATAAATTTTGAGAATGAGGAATTGAATTGCCAGAAAGTGCAAAATGTGCTTTGGTTTTCAGTTGTTATTCGAAATTGGAATATGGATTTTGCAGTTAACTGCCTTTTTGGTAAAAATATCTTGATCACATTGTAGGCACTGTGGAGATTTCTCTCTTGAACTTCCTACTTAACTATTTGCCTTTTTATGCTGCAATCAGCGTGAGATTTTGACCAAGTAGCTGATCTAAATTAGGTGATATAAAACTTTGATGACGATGGTGATTGTGCTGTGGCTTAGTAATATTGGCTGTTTCTGATTGATAAAATTGAAATATGGACTTCTAGTATGAAGAAAATTGGATTCCTGAAAATTAGCAAGCAGTGGAACAGTAGCTTCACTCTAACAGCACAAAAGTATTTTTCCTGAACTTTGTATAGCTTATTATTCATAATACATCAGACTTAGGACTTCAGTTTGGAAATTGAATTCAAGGAAGAGGAACTTGCAAGAATCTGAAATTTATTTGAGTGCAAGATACCAAGCAAACTGATTGGGGCACTAACTTTGTGGCCAGTTATGCTTCGTGGGGAAGAGTGTCCCGCGTTCAAGGATTCATGTAATGTAGAATGATTGCGTATGAAATGAGGATGTTAAGATGGATGATTGCTAACATGAGGAAGGATGAAGTTATAGATCAGTATATTAGAGGGAAATTAGGATAGGTACTTATACACGACACGGCAAGTGACCTGTATGGTTTAGAAATGCTACAAAAGTTATCAAGAAACTCACTGGGTAGGTGTAGTTTTTTGCAAGGTGACTATGGCTTTAAGAGGAGGGAAGTTCCAAGAGGATTTGGTTGGAGGAAGAGAAGATTTTTTGGGACCCATCAATTACTTGAAGATGCAACTCATGATGGAATTCGAGGAATGGTGTTCCTGATTCCGGAGCTTAGATGGTGATTATTTAATGATGAGAATCATGATAAGGATGAAATTCTGAGTCTTTTTAACTCTAGTAACTAACCAAGCCAATAAGTAAATAAATAAATAAATCCAGCCTAAAAGCCTGAAGTTTGATGTTGGAGGATCATGGGAACCATTAAGCATGAAGAATAATCCGAGAATAGAAACAATGCACAGAAGTTCCATCGTTCCAGATCTATTTAAATATGGAACAAGTATGGCAAGAGCATATGTTGTTACTTCGTAAAGCCAAGAACTGCTGACTTATTTGATCATAACTTCAAAACTTTTGGATTAATTCTGCTAGAATGGTGATGTAGAGATCTCAATAAATTAAGTCAGAAGATCCTCTGAGAGTTGTTTCACAGGTGAGAACTTCATCGTTTTTGGTTCATGAACAAAGTTTATTGAGGTATTATTTATACCGATAGATGAAACATTGAAGAGATCATTGGAGTAATGGTAAAAGCTAACTTTGTAGTGACCAATGTCTAATTTGTGTCATTGTGTCATTTTTAGTTTTCCACTTTAGTTGACTGATATCTTAAGGAAATTTGTAGAAGTCCTAGAATTGAGGAGAGTCCAATTGGCAAATCAGCCAAAAAGGGAACAATTGCTTGGTTTGGAATCTTTGGATTCTTCTTGCATTCTATGTTCATGAGCCTACAAGAAAATAGGGACGTTTCATTGTTAAACTTCTTTCTTTATTCTAATAAGATATCAGCACATCTCAGAATTTAAAATTGAAATATGTTTTGCATGAATTTGTCTGCTTTTTTCTGGTGTATGGTTCAGTGAGGTAGGATTAATGGGTTGTCTGATGCATGCTGCTGAGTGTTTGTAACATGGTTATAGCTTATACGTATTAGTTCTAAATTTATTTATGAATTGTTAGCTCTGCTTGGTAGATGCACCTCCATGTTTGGTTCCATTATTTCCATCTTTTGTTAATGGAATAGCCATAATACTCATGTTAATGCTTGTCCTTGATGCTGGTTTGACATACCTCTTCAGCTTGACTCAATTTTAGAATGAGTTCTCCACACTTCTAAAGGACAAGCCTATATATTGTTTTCTTGCATGCCCTTTGCAATTTTATGGTGAAGTCATTCAGAGATAATTTGCAGTTTTCTAACCTTGTGGACTTGTATGCTATGTTGATATTCGACACTACATGGATTGTATTCTGGACAGCATCAGGAACATTGATGAACATATGGCAGCTTTTCCAATGAAAACCAGCACCGTGCTGGGTTTTTGATGTTATCTTCAAATAGGCAAAACTTGTCAGCTTTATGTTTGGCACCTATAATAGTCATCTCAACTGATCATGTGAAAGATGCGTCACCTAAGAGTCAGAAGTTTTTTGCCTGCTACAGTAGGGGTGCTCTTACAGCAGGTCTACCTCCAGCTTGGGTGGATGATTCAGAAGCAATAGCTGCAAATATGCAACGTGCACGGACAAAAATGGCAGAGTTGGTTAAAGGTCATGCTAAAGCATTGATGCCATCTTTTGGAGATGGCAGAGAAGATCAGCACAGGATTGAGCTTCTAACTCAAGAGATAACTGATTTGCTGAAGAAATCGGAGAAGAGATTACAGAAACTTTCTGTTAGTGGGCATTCTGAGGATTCCAATGTCAGAAAAAATGTGCAGGTATCGTGATGATGAAACATATGCATCTTGGCGTTCTTAAAACTGTTGATAACTGCATACAATGTTCTACACCCATTGTCTTTACTCTTTAGTCACACAGCCCATTTAGTAGCCACCTAATATGTTCATATCTACATCCATGGCACAAATCCCAGTGTTATGATTCTTACCTTTTGAAGAAAAAAGGTTCTTCCCTTTGTCATTGATTAGTAATTTCTTGTAAGTTTATGTGATGTTTGATTTTACAGTGAATTGAAATGGCTTCTGGCAATAGTTGGATTTTGGCTGCTATGCCAAATGTCACACTTTTTTTGCACGAGGAGAGTTACTGAATTAGTTTTATCATCATATAGAATCAGCTTTCTGCTGCCATAGGGTTTGCCAACATGCCTGTTAAGAAAATATGTGGCATGAAAAGAGACCGTGCATATGCAGGTCTGTTATGCCTTAACAGCTTGTCTTTTTCTCACCATGGCAAATGAGAATTGTTTGTGATGTAGGTCCACTCATCTGCATTTCTGCAGTTGTGGACTTAAATGGCTTTCTTTTGTAAAGCTAAAGAGTTTGGTTCCTTTCTCTCAAATCCTCTTTCTGTTACTTGCTGAGACTCAATGTGTGGACTCTACCAGTTTGAACTGCTTGTTTGGGTGGTGGGTCTGTAGCTTCCATTCTTTCAGTTTTGTCTTTTTTTAATGATGGATTCTGCTGAATGCTTCTGGTACAGCGATCTCTTGCAACAGACCTTCAGAGCCTCTCAATGGAGCTTCGGAAAAAACAATCAACTTACTTGAAGCGCCTACGTCAGCAAAAAGAGGTGACATTGGGGTTCTATTATTCATATCATAGTTGGTTTTCTACATTCTTCTGACTCAATATCATGGTAACTTTTGTACAACTTGTTGTATTTGACTCTGATGCCTTAGTCATTTCTTTGCTGTGTAGGGTCAGGATGGGGTAGACTTGGAGATGAATTTAAATGGAAGTAAATCAAAACAAGAAGATGATGATTTTGGTGATGTGGTGTGTTGCCTATCTTATTTTTAGTGTTTAATCTAAAGAGTGTGATGGTTTGTTAAATTAGTAGCATTTGTATCTTATGATATTTACTTCATAAAAACAGCAAGTTTTATTTTTTCAATTCATCTCCTATCGAATCTGTAACTTGGTGACCTAATCGGTTCATATGCTGGGCCTAGACTGGTGATAGGGTATGTGTAGATGTGGTTGGTTTTAGCTTGGATTTTTAACCAGTTGGGCCACCGTGGCAAATCTGTGCCTTTTCAACATATTGCCTGAAGCATTGCCTGATCCTGGGTTGTCCACTGGTGTATTGTTCTGGATGTTCCTGGTCATTCATTGGAAATGCCTAAGAGCGTGCACTTTTTGTGTTGAATCATTTAATGAGCCCCACACATTGTGGCTTTCACCTTGACTATGAGGTCAACAATACAGAATCCGAATTTACCAAAAGGCTGCTAAGCATGTACAGCTTGCTGCACTGGAAAGTTTGCTCAAGAATTTTACATACCGTTTGCTATATTTTAATTATTGACACTGATGGTTTCCTTTAATTTTCATTCTAATTGCTCTGTACCTTTTCAGGGTTTTAATGAGTACCAAATGTCCAGGCTTAAAAAGAGTGAGGCATTCACTGCTGAAAGGGAAAGCGAGATCAATCAGGTAATGTGTCCATTTGTTGCTGGCTTTGCTCAATAATTTGGCACTCATCAAGATTTCTAACCCAAATTTTGTCCTTAGATTGTGGAATCTGTTAATGATCTTGCTCAGATAATGAAGGATCTGTCGGTCCTTGTTATAGACCAGGTGAGAAGAGTGACTGTTTCTTTACATCTGTGAACTAATTGATTAACAGAACAAGCTAACTGTTTGTAATTGCATGATTAGGGCACCATTGTTGATCGGATTGACTACAATATACAGAATGTTGCATCTTCAGTGGAAGAAGGTTTTAA
>JAYJMB010013790.1:15791-46391 GCA_036873735.1 Pouteria campechiana
CAATCTTAACCACTTTACCTTTTCCATTATCTCTAAAGGTAACTATTCCTCCATTTTTACCTTTTAACCTATGAAGAGATCCCTCCCCCCTATCATGTATCTTGAGCAACCACTATCAATATATTATTTGCTATTCCTTGTATCTCTCAAGACACCTACAATGATATGGTCAATCTATAATTTTTGGTATCCATTTAAGAATGGATCTAGGTGGGCTAGTAGTAGAATATTTTGGTACCTATTATTTTTTAGATGTTACTAATTCATTATCTGGAGATATGGTTGCATTTACAATTTTAGTAACATTTTTTAGTACCCAAATCAGTTTTTGTTTAGTACTAAGCTTTCTTCCATGATTACTAATTTTATTTCTTTAGTTTTCTCCACTTTCTTCTTTACTTTCAATTTAAGTAAATTAGAAGTCAAAGTTTTTCTAAGAGCTTGATTTTCTACTTTGATCTACTCAAGTTTTATGTTGGTGTTTTGGTTAGTCTTGAGCTCAGTATTTTCTTATCTTAATTTTGAGCATTCATAAATTATTCTTTCAAGCTTCTTTTTTGTTTCCTTATGTTTAACTTTAAAAGTTTTGAAGTCTGAATATAGCTCATCTAATCATTCTTCAAGAACAGGGGTTTCAAGTTTTGAATTTACCTCATCTGCATAAATGGCCATGAATCTTATTACTGTATGATGTTCTTCCTGATTTCTTTCTTTGGAGCTAAGTGAACTGAATTGTGCTTTCTTTTTTTCTTCTATTTTACTCGAGCTTTTTTGCATCATATTCTCCAGCATTTTCCATGTAGCCATAACTTTCTTCTTCTTTTCAAATTTTCTATTGTTAGAGATATTCTTTTTGTTGAAGTAAGAATTATACATTTTCTTCCTTTCTTGTTGCTTTTTATTTGGTTCTGGAAAGTCAAACTTCATATGCCCAGGCTTGCTGCAATTTTAACAAATTAGAACATCCTTTTTCTTATCTTTGCTCTTGTTTTTGCTTTTGGAACTATTTCCAAATATTTTCTTCTTAATCATATTTCTAAATCTTTTGGTTATCATTGTCAAATCCTCACCATCTTTACTAGTTGAAGCTTCATTTGGAGATTCTTCATTTTTTGAATTAGCTTGTAAAGCAATTATCTTCTTGCCTTTAAATTCATTTTATACCTTTTGCTTCATTAAGACTTCATGGGTCATGAATGAGCCCATGAGTTCTTCCATTGTCATTTTATTCAGATCTTTTGCTTCCTGGATAGTAGTTACTTTAGGCACCCAATATCTACGTAGAGATCTTAAGATCTTTTTAACTAACTTCGATTTTTCATATTTCTCTCCCAAGTTCTTTAGTCCATTAGTATTTTTCTAAAATCTTCCAAATATTTCAAAAATGGTCTCTAATTCCTTCATTGAGAAGGCTTCATATTCCTACACGAGAAAATTTATTTTAATTTCTTTCACTTTATTTGTACCTTCATGTGCTACCTAAAGTTTGTCTAAGTTTTCCCTAGTTGAATCATAAGTGGAAACCTTTTCAAACTCAAAAGAAGATAGTGCATAGTAGAGACACAATTCTTTGCTTTGGCATTATGTTTTATTGCTTGAATATCTTCTAGGGTATATTTATCTCTAGTACTGGTAACATTCTTTCCATTCTTTATTATAAGCTACAATTTGTAATCTATGGCAATTAAGAAATTTTGCATTTTCATCTTCCAATACCTATAATTGATTCATAAAAAAGTTAAGGTCTAGAAGTGGATTGTCCCTCAACAGATCTATTGTGGAACATACTAGCCATTTGAAACTCTTTATAAGTTAATATACTGGTAATTTAAAATTAACTAGTGAAGCCTACTTTGATAACATTTGTTGATCCCTTACTAAATGGTAGCTCAGGAGGGGAGGGGGGGGGTGCAAGGGGGAGGGGTGAATTGAGCTTTTAAAAATTTTGACCAATAACTTGGAAAGTGTACTTAAAATAAGAGGAAATAAATTTCATAGCACAAGTGCACAAAATTTTATAATGGTTTAGCCCTTTTTAGGTTCCTACTCCACTCCTTTGAGTTTGTCTTCTCTACTAATTTCAAGTTCTACTAACACTTATATCAACCTAATCAAATATACATTGGTTTTGTGAGCTCACCAACTAACTCGCTAGTTTTCAAAGTTCACCAACTAACTAGTTGGTTTTTAAAGTTTACTAACTAACTTGTACACTTTTAGCAAGTCCTTCTACTTGCTTTTCTCAATACATAAACAGCAAGCATCCTAATTGCTTTAACAAACACTAAAAAGAAATATACAGATTAGTGTCTCTTACTTAGGCAGATTTGTATATAAATTAAAAGCTTAAATAAATGAAAAAAGTAAGCAATAAGGACATATGTATCAAACTCCTTGAAAGTGAAGCAGATCTAGCTTTTAATGCTTTGAAAATGTTGAAAAAGTTGGAGTTGAAGAAGATGTTGAATGCTCTTATAAATCCTTGAGTTAAAATTTTCTCTTTTTCTCTATCTTTTTGTTATTTTTTATTGCTTTAATCATCTTTTATTAGCTATTGAGGAGATTATAGTTATTACAACTTTTTGTAATTTTTTCAAGCATTTGGTAGATTTGGTATAACATTTTTACATGTTTTCTAGCTTCAAACTTCTGAGATAAGTCTTCAAAAATTCTGAGGACATCTTTATTGACATGGATGTATGGTTTCGATGACAAACAAAACTTGATTAAAAATTATGTATTAATGGTTGGTATCAAGTTTTTAGTATGCAAAACCAAGTTGTAAGTCATAAAGAAAAATGAGCATAGAAAATATATTCCATAACAACAAGCCTTGAGCAAGTAGAGAAGTAAAAGATGAAGTATTATAATAGATAAAGCATGAATAAAAAAGACTCGGCTATTTCCAGTCGTCTATCAAAATGAAAAACTACATATGACAAATGCAAAAAAATTTGTATATAATAGATTTCATCTATCACATGCAAGCTACAGTTATGCCAAAGGTCATCTAATGAGGATAGACAAAGGCAGAAGAAGTGAAGACCTTTTCAGCATAACAAAAGACTTCATTTGACAACAACAGACAAAGCGAAGAAGCAAAAATCGTATGAAAAAGCAAAAACTTCATCTATCTCAAGTGAGCCAATGATCGTCTGCTATCGACAAATAAAGCAAAAGAAGTAAGGAACAAAGCAAAAGATTCATCAGTGATCATCTGTTGTGAACAAACAAAGTGGAGAAATATTCCATCAAATGAAGGTGTGAAGAAAACCCGTCTATAAATCAACACTTCATCTGTTACTTATAATAGACAAACCCAACATACATGCTCTAAAGCAATAAGGCATTTATGCCTCTACAATCCAACAGACAAAGACCTTAAACAGTGAAATTCATCTGGCAGTAATAGAAAACATGACTCGTTTGTCACTTACGAAAGACAAAAATGAAGGAACTTTGTCACATGGATAATTGGACAGATACTTCATCTATCATAAGTAAAAGATGAGCAATGGCCAGAATGAATCCTTGGTCTTCACCTCGCATTAATAATGATCTTTCTATATTGATGAAAGCAGCAGTCATTGTAGTAATACCTCGACCAAAGCTTATTAAGAAACTAGAAAATATATTCTCCAAGGTCGGCACTGTAGATATTTCAGCATATAAGGAATAAGCAGAAGCCAAAGAATTCAAAATGCACTAATCAAATTGACTTATGTCATTAATATAGTTCACCTACCACCAATGATTAGAATTCAAAGGAACTATTAATGGAACATCATTGGAGTAGAAGGGACTAATGAGGCAATTGATAAAATCATTCAAACCTTCTTGAGAGCATTTACTAATCTAAGCTAAACCTTCTACAATTATTTAAGAGTCAAGAGCCTTATATCCAAACCTTCCTCAACTTTCTTTGAAAGCTCTCAACTACTTTTGGGAAGATTATTTATTTCTGCATTCAACTTTCAGAAACCTTCCCCTATGCTTATTGAGAAATTTTTATACTTAGACTTTTAATATTATTTCTTATTCCTTAAGCTAGTGGTTGTGACTAGACTTAAGAAAAGTTGTGACTATCTAAGTGTAGACAAGAACTATTTGTAAATGCTTCCTAGAGCTAAAATCTAGAATAGTGGTGGGAGCATTGTGATTACATCCCCTGGAGCTAGATTCAAGAAGAGTGTCGGGGATACTTTTTTATGCCCCCTAAAGCTGAAATCTAGAAGAGTGTCGGGGACACTATTATATTTTTGCTATTAAGAATAGTGGACTCAAGACACTAAGAAAAAAGTGCTCTTGGAAGAGTGGAGTAGAGTGTTTACTCTAACCACTATAAAAATCACTATGTCTTATCTATTTTGTACATTTAGTGTTCAAGTGATTGATTGCTTGAGAGAAGAATAATCTTAAAGGGGTTGAGAAATAATTTTTATGTACTCAATCTACCCCTCCCCTCTTGGGTTTTTGCCTAAGCTTTGGGACCAATAAGTAGTATCAGAGCAGACTACATAAACATTCGTAGGGATCCAATAGCAAACTCATCATCCTCATTACAAATATCCACCGAGGAGCAATTGTTCCCCTATTTGATGGAACTAACTTCGCCTGCTGAAAGTCAAGGATAAAGCAATTTATTATAGCCAATGATATGGAATCTTGAAGGGCTATTAAAGTTGTAATCACTCTTCTCACTACTGAATTAGATGCATGGACCAAAGAGGAAGCCATCTCAGTCCCAAATAATGTAAAGGTTATGAACTCTTTATTTTATGGACTTTCCTCATCTATGTTTGATAGAGTATGCTCTTGCACTACTACAAAGGATATATTGAATAAATTAGTGTCTATTTATGAAGGTTCCTCATAAGTCAAGGGAACCAGAAGAAATATGCTGATAAGAGAACTAGAAAATTTTAGGATAAAAAAAAAGAAAAAGTATATCTAAAATGTATGTCTAATTTTCTAAGGTTACTAATGCCTTGAAAGGTTTGGAAAAAGAAGCTATAAATTTTGAACAAGTAATGAAGATAATAAGAGAGCTACAAGATTCATGGAACCAGAAGATCACAATAATAGAGGAAGCAAAGTATCTGAATATTGTTCTAGTGGACGATCTTATCAGCTTATTGTTGTGTCATAAGCTAATCAAGAATAAAAGAAAGGAGCCAACAAAGCTAAAGAAAAATATTACTCTAAAAGCAATCAAGGAGAGCAATAGTGATCCAGCATCACAATCTAAAAATGATGTGACCATATTGATCCGAAAATTCAAAAGGTTTGCAATAAGCAGCAGAAGCAGCATCTCAAGCAGATAGCCTAGAAAATAGAAGAAAATGGCTAAAAGAAAGAAGAATTTCCCCACATGCTATAAATGTAGGGGGATCAGATGCATGTCATCTAAGTGTCCTAATGAAGAAAAAATAAATATTAAAGAGAATGATGATAGAAAAGAAAAGAAACACTTCAAGAAGTCTTCAAGAAACTAACCTAGAGGAATATACATGAATTATGAAGACTCATTTGCAACAAGCTCAAGTGAGAAAGATGATAATGAGGTTAGACATCTTATAAGAATATGCTGCATGGCCCAAATGGAGAATGAATCGATAGATCAAATCACCATCAAAGAACAATGCACAACGGACCTGGAAACAAAGGTAAACACTTACTACTCTTATAGTTCTGACTCTTCAAGCTCAAATAGCACTTGTGTTAAATGCAAAAAATTTGATGAGTTATAACAATGATACAACTCTCTCTTTAATGAGTTTGAATCACTTAGCCGAAAATTTACTCAAAAGAAATGACACTTTGACGCAACTATAAAAGTAAATTCTATTCTGTTAGAAAGAAATTTATCTCTACAAAAAGAAGTTGGAGATCTGAAGAAAGAGATAGAATTATTAAATAATATGCTAAGTAAATTCTCTAATCCAAGAGAATCAGTGATCAGATTTATGAGAATGGCAGGTCAAACCAGCAAAAAGGGACTTGACTGTGAACAGTCAAGTGATAAAAATTTATGAAAATTTGTTGGATGGTCCAAAGGAGTGAACCTCACAGAAGAAAGAAAAAATTATCCAAATATTAGAAGGTTCATAAATTTTTCTTAGATAAAGAAACCAATGGAATAAATTGCATTTAGCAAAGTTCCAAATATTTGCTATTTCTACAACAAATTTGGACATAAGGTGTATGATTGTTATGCCAAAAAGATGCAAGCAAAAAGTGCTAAAATAAGATAGAAACGTAAGGAATGAGCACACACTTATACTACACACATTTCCACTAACATCATTGGACCCAATACTTGGGTACCAACAAGGTAAGAAGAAAATTTGCTTTGAATGTAGGTATTTCTCAAAGCTACATAAGAAAATGCATGGTTCATGGATAGTGGTTGTTCGAGACATATGATTGGGAAAAAAAAGATGTTCAAGAAATTAAAGCAAATGGATAGAAGAACAATAGCATTAGACAATAATGATAAAGGTCTCATCAAGGGAATAGGTAAAATTTATGGTTTATTCAATACATGCATAGAGGATGTATTATATGTAGAAGGACTCAAGCATAATCTACTAAGCATCAATCAATTATGTGACAAGGACCACAAAGTTGTGTTTGAACTATTTGCATGTAATGTATTCAGTAGAGATAATGATCTACTGTTTGACGAAAAATGGCATGGAAATATTTATACAGTACAACTGGATGATATAGTTGAAAAATACTTAATTGCAATCAATGATGATCTATGGGTATCGCACAAGAGGATGGGACATATTAATATATCAAATATCAAGTCTTTATGGAAAAAATATCTCATGATTGAAATACCAAAATTAAACTATGACAAAAATCAAAAATGCATATCTTATCAATTGTCAAAACAAACCAAAGTATCCTTCCATCCTAAGAATGAAGTATATACATCCAAACCTTTAGAGCTATTGCATATAGATTTATTTGGACTATCAGACATAGTCACACTTATAGAAAAAAGATACATATATATTATAGTGGATGACTATTCTAGTTTTCTCTTGACTAGCAAAGACAAAACATTTTCAATATTTTATACTTTTTCAAAGCCATTCCAACATGAGAAACAAATGTCTATTGTATCCATCCATAGTGATCATGGTACTAAATTCAAAAACAGAAGATTCATTGATTTTTGTGATGAAAAAGGAATTTACCATAGTTTCTCATCCCCCAGAACTACTCTATAAAATAGAGTTATGGAAAGAAAGAATCGGACAATTCAGGAAATAGCAAGAACCATGCTGAATGAAAGTAAATTATCCAAAAGATTTTATGGAGAAGTAGTTTGTACTACTTGCAACATGCTAAATAGGGTTACAATAAGAGCAATCTTAAAGAAAACCCCATATGAGCTTTGGAAAGTAAGAAAACCAAACATTTCATATTTCTATCCTTTTGGATGTTTATGCTATGTGCTAAATAATGGGAAAGATAACCTTAGAAAGTTTGATCCAAAGAGTGATGAAGCTATCTTTATTGGTTACTCTTCCAATAGTAGAGCATTTAGAGTCTACATTCGGAAAACACAAGTTGTAGAAGAATCTATACATGTTAAATTTGATAAAGCAAATATAACCCCAAGAAAGGAGAGTGATAGTGCTGCAGATGAAGCTGCAACAAATATAAAAAAACTCAAATTGAAGGATCAAGAGAATGGAACCAATGATAAAGATGTACAAAGTTCAGAAAATGAAAAGGAGATAAGAGTAGGTAATGTTCCTTATCAACCCCCTACTGATTTGAGACTTGTTAATGCTCATCCTAGAAAGCAAATTATAGAAAATATATATGATGGTGTCAAAACAAGAAGGTCTATGCAAAATGCTATGGTCATTATGTCTTCATATCTATAATAGAACCAATTAATATTGACCAAGCTTTGAATGATGAAAGTTGGATTATAGCAATGCAAGAAGAACTAATCTAGTTTGAAAGAAACAAAGTATATGAACTAGTTCCAAAACTAAAAAATGTTGATGTAATTGGAACAAAATGGGTATTTAGAAATAAACTAGATTGAGAGTGGGCTAGTTGTAAGAAACAAGACACAATTAGTTGCTAATGGGTAACCCAAGAAGAAGGAATTGATTTTAAAAAATCATATGCCCCTGTAGTTAGGTTAGAAGCCATTAGAATGCTACTCACTTTTGTATCTCATAAGGACTTTAAGTTATTTCAGATGGATATAAAGAGTTCATTTTTGAATGGATATTTAAGTGAAGAAGTGTATGTAGATCAATCTCCTAGTATTGAGAATGATGGTCAACTTGATCATGTCTATGAGCTCACCAAGGTGTTATATGGTTTAAGACAAGCCCCAAGAGCTTGTTATGAAAGTTTGAGAAAATTCTTAAGTGATCATAAATTCAAAATAGGAAAAGTTAACATCACTCTATTTATCAAAAATATTGATAAAGATATCTTGATAGTTCAAATTTATATGGATGACATTGTATTTGGAGCTACTAATGAAAAACTCTATCAAGATTTCTCAAAGATCATGCTAGCTGAATTTGAAATGAGTATGATGGGAGAATTAAATTACTTTCTTGGATTGCAAATCAAGCAAAGAAATGATGAAAATTATATTTGTCAATCCAAATTTACTAGAGAGATGCTAAAGAAGTTTAAAATGGAAGAAGTTAAGGTAGCCAGCACTCCAATGAGCACAACAACAAGGCTGGACAAGGATAAAAAAGGTAAACTCATAGATCAAAAATAATATAGAGGTATGATTGGATCTCTTTTCTATCTTACTGCATCTAGACCAGATATTCTATTTAGTATATGTTTATATGCTAGATTTCAGTCCAGTCCTAGAGAATCTCATTTTACTATAGTAAAATAAATTTTTAAGTATCTATTTGACACACCAAATCTAGGACTTTATTATCCCAAAGGAACAGATTTTGAACTTATCGGATATTTTGATGCTGATTTTGGAGAATATAAAGTTGATAGAAGAAGTACTAGTGAAACTTATCAATTTCTAGAAAATAGTTTAGTATCATAGTTCTCTAGGAAACAAACTAGTGTTGCTCTCTCTACAGCAGAAGCTGAATATAGAGCAGCAGAAAGTTGTTGCACTCAATTATTGTGGATGAAATAACAACTTCTCGATTATGGACTAAACTATAAAGACATATCCTTTAAATTTGATAAAACAAGTGTCATATGCTTAACAAAGAATCCTATCCTACATTTAAGAACTAACCCTATAGAGATTAGGCTCCACTTTATTAGTAATCATCTTGAAAAATATGATATATGTCTAGAATATGTGCTCACAAATGCAAAAGTTGCTGATATTTTTACAAACTCACTGTCATCAGCCACCTTCTGCAACATTAGAGGAGAATTAGGTATGACTAATATGATGATATGAAAATAAAATCTCTAATGTTATTATGTTTAAAATTATGATGAAAAATATATTCTTTTTGAGATTAAACTTCATCTTAGACGAATATCTTACGAAGTAAGATATTCGTATAAAGTGTTCAAGTCCCACTTCATCTAAAGATTAATTCCTGAGGTCGAGTACACTCATTTTCTTGCTAAATTAACTTACAACTATCGTTATGACATCCAACTCTATTTTTAGACTGAGCTATTCTCCCTTTCTTGGAAAATCACATTATGCACCTCATATAGTCCCCATGATCAATCTATTTTACCCCTAAATCACAATCCTTCTCTACACTACCAAAATGAAATTCTTCAAAGAAGAACATTTTGGAAGAAATTACAGAGAGAAGACAAGTGCATGGTAGGAACTGAAGAATCAATTGTTGGTTCTTTAATTGTTTTCCTGGAGGGAACAAAATGCTAATGTGTTCACCATTCTTACATTCATTCTCTTAGAAACATTTTCCTTCAAAATCTGGTTTTGCAGAAACAATGCATCAATCTCATCACTCCCAGATAGCCTTGGTTCACATATTACCATCATCTAGGGCATTTGAAGAGATGGAGAATGGAATAAACAAGTATAATATATCCATCTCCAACCCCTCATCTTTCCATCCACCTTTCAAAACTTTGGTTTCTCACACTTAAAGAAACCTCTCATAGTTTTGGATGTATATCCCCCCCCCACCTTGTGGCAAACCTCTTTGGGCTCCACAATAATCTCTGTCTCCATCTTTCTAAACTTAAAATCTTTTGTGTCTAGGCCTATCTGCTTTGTATCGATGCTTGTACTAAAATGAAATGAAATAACATACTAATGTTTTTTCATACTTGGCCAATATTTACTGAGAGTGGATGTTTTTCATTTTACTTATGACAAAAAAGGGGAAAAAAGAATACGCAAATTATCTCACAAATAAAAAAAGGGAATATAAAAACACATAATCTTTAATTAATTAGGCAACTTGAGGAATGATTAAACATTGTAAATCTACATACATTCAGAGGGAGAATGTTGACATGAATACATGGTTTCGATGATAAACAAAACTTGATTAAAGATTATATACTAATAGTTGTTTTCAAGTTTTTAGCATGTAGAATCAAGTTGTAGGTCTTAAAAAAAATGAGCATAGAAAATATATTTCATGGTGACAAGCCTTGAGTAAGTAAATAAGCAAAAGATAAAATGTTGTAATAGACAAAGCACGAATGAAAAGAACTCGGTTATTTCCATTCATCTGTCAAGATGGAAAACTACATCTGACAGATGCAAGACAACTTTTATACAATATATTTTGTTTATAATAATCAAGCCACAGTTATGCCGAAGGTCGTCTGATGAGGATAGACAAAGGTAGAAAAAGTGAAGACCTTTTCAACATAACAAAAGACTTTGTCTACCATGAACAGACAATGCGGAGAAACAATAATCATATGAAAAAGTAGAAACTTTGTCAATCTCAAGTGAGCCAATGATCATCTACTGTCAATAAATAAAGCAAAAGAAACAAGAAATAAAGTAAAAGATTCATCAGTGATCATCTATTGTTAATAAACAAAGTAGAGAAATATTCCATCAGATGGAGGCATGAAGAAAACCCATCTGCAAATCAACACTTCGTCTATTACTTACAACAGACAAACCCGACAGACGATGCTTTGAAGCAACAAGACATTTATACCTCTACGATGTAACAAACAAAGAACTTGAATGGCAAAATTTATTTGGCAGCAATAGAAAGAATGATTCATCTATTAGTCATGAAAGACAAAAATGAAGAAACTTTTTCTTATGGACAGCTAGACAAATACTTCGTCTATCATAAGTAAAAGATGAGCAAAGGTCAGAATGAATCCTTGGTCTTCACCCAACATTAACAATGATCTTTCTATATTCATAAAAGCTGCAACCGTTGCAATAATACCTCGACTAGAGCTTATCGAGAAACTTAAAAACATCTTCTCCAAGGTTAGCGTTGTAGACATTTAGCAAATGAGGAATAAGCAAAAGTCAAAGAATTCAAAATGCACCAATCAAATTGACTTTTGTCATTAATAAAGTTCACCTACCACCAACGATTAGAATTCAAAGCAGGTATAAATGGGGCATCAATGGAGTAGAAGGAACTAAAAAAGCAATTGAGAAAATTATTCCAGCCTTCTTGAGAGCATTTACTAATTTGAACTAAACCCTTTGCATTTCTTTAAAAGTCAAGAGCCTTGCATCCAAACCTTCCTTAACTTTTATTTGAAAGCTCTTAACTACCTTTGGGAAGATCATGTACTTCTATATTCAACTTTCAGAAACCTTCCCCTATGCTTATTGAGAAATTTTTGTGCTAAAAATTTTGATATTTATTTCTTGTTCCTTGAGCTAATGGTTGTGACTAGACTCAAGAAGAGTTGTGACTATCTGAGTGTAGACAAGAGCTATTTATAAATGCTCCCTAGAGCTAAAATCTAGAAGAGTGGCGGGAGCATTGTGATTACATCCCTTGGAGCTGGAATCTACAAGAGGGTGAAGGATACCTGTTTATGTCCCCTAGAGCTAAAATCTAAAAGAGTGTCAGTGATACTTTTTGCTATTGGGAATAGTGGAACCCAAGACACTAAGAGAAAAGTGCTCTTAGAAGAGTAGAGTAGAGTGTTTACTAGAATCACTATAAAAATCATTGTATCTTATCTATTTTGTGCATTTAGTGTTCAAGTGATTGATTGCTAGACGGAAGAGTAATTCTAAAGGGGTTGCGAAATGGTTTTTACGTACCCAATTCACCCCTCCCCTCTTGGGTTTTTGACTAACCTTCGGGACCAATAGTCTTATTATTAGTTACCAGTAGATCCGTCTCTTATCAAAGTTTCTGAAGCACCTCTTAAGAATTTCTGAATTAAGTTTAGGTTTTAAGTGTGGTCAACAATCATATTTTAGCTTCTAAAGATCTTCTAAAGGTTGAATTTAGCCTCTGATACTCCTCTTAATTCTTGGCTTTTTTAAGTTACCTCTGATGGCCTTCTATATTACTTCTGAAAATCTCCTGATAATGTTTTCAGTTCAGAAACTTCTTTTGAGTTTATTCTGTATCACTATTATCGATCTTCTAAGACATCTCTGAGACTTGGAAGCATTTCTAAAGTTCTCTTGACGAACTTCTAATTGCAAAGTCACATTTTGTATTGCTTCTAATAAGGTTCTGAGTATAGATATTTCTTCTGAACTTATTTTGTATCACAATTATTTGACTTCTAAAGATCTCTAAGCTTGGAATATTTTTGAAATTCCTTTGACGAACTTTTTAGTATGTAAGTTTTCTCTGAAGTAGAGTGTTTTACTTTTAACATGTTTCTGGAGACTAAGGAATACTTCTAAACTACCTCTGAAGTGTGAGTTTGCTTTGGAGTTAATTCTGAGGATTGCGCTTTGTCTCTGAAAAAGGTTTTGACTTATTTCTGAAGAGGTTTTGAAGTAGTTCTAAATATTTATGAACTTTTAAGATTCACGCCTTACCTCTAAAGGGATTTTAATTTGTCTCTAAAGTACTTTTAAATATTTCTAAATTTCTTATAAGGGATTTTTACCTAAGCATTCTGTTTAAATTATCTTCTTTTGAAGGCTTAATGTGATAAGCTTACAATTAATGTTTTTTATTGCTTACAGCTATTGTCTTTAATCTGTTTTAATATATTAATGCTGCATCAATTGAAAAGTAACTTGTTAGTATATTAATTCTTCACTCATTTATTTGTTAATCATCAAAACTTAGTTATTTAACAAAATCAAGCTTAGTAGAGGGGTTAGACTTAACAAACTAGATCCAAAAGAAGAGGAGTATGAAGAATATGAAGCATTCCTCCTCGAAGAAACATCTATGGAACCAGCACGAGGGGAGCGAGCAACCTTCAATGGTTCATTTAGAATTGATGTCCCTTCCACCACAGATCTAACACAAGGAGGAGAAGATAAAATGGGTGGAATGATAGTGGAAGCACTAGACTTTTGCTTTTGAGCAACAAATTTAATCTATTGAGGCCTAGAGTGCAGAGCCACATGACTAGAAGTGAAGGATGAGAAGGAACAAGAGACTTGGCTCGACATGCACTAAAATTGAAATTGGCAAAAAGTGTTGACTCCTACTCTATAATGGAGCCCGGGTCAAGAAATAAAGAGGACAAAGATGGAAGAGGGTCAAGAGTGATAACCTCCTAACTAGGGAAGCCACATGGGAAGTCCACTTAGCAATAAAATTCGGAGGTCAACAGAACGTCCACCTAGAGCCTACCTAAGGACATCAAACTTTACCTAAGGAAGCCTAAAGTAAATTTCTCTAATGGACAAAGCATAATTGGCACCTAACTAGGGCTGGTAGTCCATTAGGTCAAAAAAGGGAAAGCCCCGGTGGCTCTTACCTAGGCCCAATGACTTTTCCACTTGTCGTCCCTATCAAAGATGCAAGAAAAAAAGCTGGTGCTAAGGAGTGTGAGGAAGGAGATAGTAATAATGAGAAGAATGAGGTGCCTTACTAAGAGAGAAAATGAAGAAAAATATTGAAATTGTAAAAATAGGAACCTACAGAAGGTTATGTACCCAATGGCAAAGAGAAGGTCTGAAATGCCAACTATTAGGGACTAATTGTCTAGAGAAAGATCGTAGGTGTTGAGAAGAAGAGGGATGAAGTTACATTAGTCCGAGCAAAAGCCCACCCAAAGGGAACCAAGGGAGATAGAAACAAAGTTTTCTACGGATTAAAAAGGTAAAGCAAAGTCATCAGAAAACTCCCAAAACATACCTTCTAGCAAGGGGTATGACTAGAACTCCTTGATGAAGTTGGAAGAAAGGCATGGAAATGATTTATTGGTGGCCATGGTTGAATGAAGGAAGCAATAACTGGAAGAAAGCAAGAAGAGAGTAGGACGAGCGAAAATGAAGAAGAGAACTATTGAGCGGGAGGAGCAAATAATTTTTCCCCATGACGAAGGCTTCTTAAAGACACTTCTTGATGAAACCACCTAGAGTTTTGGAAAAATTGAGAATAGTTGACTATTTTTAAGTCACGTCACATTTTTACTCCATACACATGGGTTAATAGAAGCCTCGATCGATCACATCAGTAT
This sequence comes from Pouteria campechiana, assembly GCA_036873735.1. Taxonomy (NCBI): domain Eukaryota; kingdom Viridiplantae; phylum Streptophyta; class Magnoliopsida; order Ericales; family Sapotaceae; genus Pouteria; species Pouteria campechiana. The sequence goes on from JAYJMB010013790.1 coordinate 30,372, forward strand.
CGAAAAAGCTATCATGGAATGATCTATTTTGGAATTTGAAAAGACAAAACCCACATAATGGTTTTGGGCTCCCCAAAAGTTAGATTTTTAGGAAGCGACAAAGTAGAACAAGTGAGATGAACAATACGGAAGCGTCAAAATCATTCTCGGGAAAGTGTTGGATTACTTCCAATATGAAGCACTATAAAGATGGCCATTAGATCTGTCCCAAAGGTTCAGAACAACAAAATAACTTGACGAATCCTCTGGGCCTTAAGGTAAAGAGATGTGCCAAGAGTGTGGAGGAGTCAGAGCTAGACATTTGTGAAGATTGCGAGGCAAAGTGGAAGCATGAGAACTCTAGTTGAACCAAACGAAAGCATTTTTTTCAGAGAAGACAAGAAGCCAGATAAAACAAAAAATTTATTCTATAAATTGATTACATTGGAAGCAAGAAAAATAAAAGGAGGAAAATCCTATCTAATGAGCCAAGAAATCTATGACAGCCTCTAACTCCTTTATTTGACAATGAGCCACAGACAATTCCTCTTCTAAGGATCGAATGTGATCCAAGGATTGCATATAATCAATGCACGCTTGGTCAAGTGTTATTCAGCTAGGTGAAGGTCGAACTAGGCGAACCAAAGTTGTGCCTCTAACCTCTTTATCTCCATATAAAGAAATTGAATCTATTTAGTAGAATGAGAGCTCATACTTGAATTGCTTGGATCCATGGCTAAAGGAATCCTAGAATACTATTGAATGGAAGAGAAGCCTCGTTGATAAGAATTAAGGTAGAGAAGTCAAATCATCATGAAGCATAATTTGAAGCTTGCATGCTGTTAATTAAGGCCCTCATTCATTTCATCAATGACTAAAGAGCACCGCAATCTAAGAAACAATGCAACAACATAGAAGATGAAAAAGTCTAGGAGCATACTTTAGTTCTCCTTAAGAGGGGACTAGTATTAGGAAACTCTAACACTGAATACCAGGCTGGTAGTATGCTACATCAAAATCCTATGGACAATAGGACACGTCTTCAAAACTTCCTAGATAAATCTGGGAATTGTGCTACGTAGGATCTCCTGTGGGACAAAATTTCATATGTGTAAGGATTGTGTAAAACTAAACATATGCAATTCAAAACAGTTCCCCTAGGATCTCTATAAAAAGACCTGACTCATCCCTGCCAAGATAAGTTCTAAATCATCATTCTATACCCTCAAAAAATAGTTGTTTTTGAGTTATCTTTTTCAGTTTTAATGTTGAATGGTCTTGGTTGGTCATTCTTTCCAACACCCATCAATTGTAGCACTAGACTCTTATTGAAATCGATTTGGGGACAATCCAAACATTGCTTTTGTGCTTATTCTAAGGATTGAAAAATTTACTCTGCACTCACTATCCTTACTCAAAGCTCCTCCCAAACTCTTGGCAAGCCAACAATCTCTCAATCCAACCCCCAACATCCCTTTTGAGCTTTTGTTAATTTGGTTTATGATGCATAAATTGTAGTTAAGGAATGAGAAACAGTTTATGTTCCTTCATCTCTTAATTACAAGCTAAGATTCAAACTCTCTAAATCCAGTGATCTATCTAGAAAATAAGGAGGTCTAACCTCCTCTCTATATGGTTAATGGCGACTCCTTGACATGCGGTTTCTACTTCAACAATAATGCTTGAGATTTTATTTTAGAGCAACTCTTTTTAGTTTCCTAATTTTTTTCTGAAGAAAACTCTGGTAGCAATATTCGAGACACTACTTGGCTATGGAAGTAGTATAAATCTAGTAGATATATAGTTATATTTTATCACTCCATATCTTGATAATGCATATGGAATTTCTTGTCATGCAATACTCTGGTTAAAGAATCTGGCTATATGTGCCAGGTATCAAAAGCCAACAGAGTCACGATCTTCCATGCTTAGTTTCTATTAAAGTTAGTGGGCAGTCAATGCATTGTAGGAATGAGATTAAAGATCATGTTCACTTGATACAGAGGCCTCGCCGTCCTAGAGTTACACTTCTTTATTTTAATGCCCATGTCTAGGATGAAAATATATAGCCCATCAGTGATATTTTCAACATCATCAAATGGAAATTCTCATACATGAATACTTTGCTAGTACAAGGCATAGTTTTATAAGGATATGCACGCACGTATTCCAAAGTTATATCCATTTTCTATTTTCATATCCATATTCAAGATAGCTAGAAATATTCAATGCTCAGCCGAATGACAATATTTTCAGGATTTGGCTTATAATGCTAAATTAAGGTGTGAATTTCTATTTTCTTTCATGCATGCAAGAAATATTTCTAAATATCTTAGGAATCCAAGTCTGATTATTTTTAGATTTTTTATTACAAATTAAAAAAAACTAATGATATTTGTTGACCATGCCATTTTATTGACTCGCACTTTTAAGGCTAACCACATTAATTACCACTTAGGATCATAGCACCCACTAGCCATATGCTAGAGTTAATAAGGTATGGAAAGTTCAAATGGGAACCGAATTGGAAACATCCCAGTACATTTATGTGTGGTAATCATATTAACGGAAGGAAGTTTTCCCATAGAAAATTATATACTTCTGCCCATAAGTTTATGAGACATCATTTTATATTAGTTTTTACAGCAGTCGCTTTGCTGTCTAATCCTTGGCATCCAATTAATCAGCTCCAATTTTTCGACCTCTTTCCGTTTCTCTTCTACAGCTGGCCATGGATAGTTTACATTTCTTTTATCTGCATAAAAGGAGAGACCCCAGATCTAATCCACCCTCAAACAAACCCCTGTCTAGAAGAATTTGAAATCCACCAGGAAGCCAAACAAGGAGCATTAATTTCGCTAATAGAAATTAAACTTGCAATAAACAAACACCAACATGCCATCCCAGGGACAAACATAAATACACATTCTCACAGAAGCTAAGCATGTTACCACTCACTGTTATTCTTATTTTCCTGATGCCCTTTAGTGGCTGCAAGCAAGCCTTGCACCATAACAAAACCCAAGGCTTGCTTACGACCACTCACTTCCTCTAATTCTTCTTTTCTTGATGCAAAAACCACTGAAGGGAATTTTCATAAATCCCTTATTCTTCTTTTCCTAATGCAAAGTGCAAACCACTAAAGGGCCCTGTAGTGGTCGCAAGCAAGCCTTGCATCCACTTCGCACGTGAAATCAGCGCGAGCAGCTTGAGTGTAGGCGTGCGACGTGGGTTTGGGCGAACCAGAGTTTAATTTTTTTTATTTGCAGTTTTTTAAACTGTAGTTGAATCTGGTCTAATTTAGAAATAGGGTGGACCATGGTTAAGTATAATCTGACAATCCAGCCCAAATTTACAAGAAAAATAAGATTTCATCACGTCAAGTGATATACTACAGCCGTACATTAAATAAAGCTGAAAGTAAATTTAATAAACTAATTTTAACTTTGAATTCTCAATTCAAATTTAATCTTAAACTTAACAAACATTTTTCAACAATGAAATTAAAATTTAGTCAAGTTTACACTAAGCTATTTAACTTTCAACCCTTGTTGAAAAATTAGGTTGATTAATTTATTAAATTATCATTCATGTTTAGTGCTTGTATTGAAGAACTTTTGACTGAAATTGTTTTAAATGAACAAGTATTACTTATTTTTGATTCCTTACTTATTTAACTTATCATGTTTTAAATTTGTACACTTTATTACAATAAATTTCTAACTTATAAAAGTTTGAAGTGAAAATTGTAGATAATCTAAACTTTAAAAGGGAAATTGGGTTAAGGTTAGAATTTAGGATTCAGAAATATCGTTATGGTTAGAGTTGACTCCAATAAGCCAAGTTGCACCAATAAAAGCAATATAAAGATTTGGTTTATGGTAAATCATAGAGGTGTAACTTGGGTTGAGTACATGCTAACCAAACCAGAATTGATCCAATTTTAAGTAAGGAAGGTTCTCTTTTAATTATACCTGTTTAGTAAATTCCGAAAGGCCTCTTCAACCTACATCCAAATTTTAAGTTCAGTTCCAAGATCAAGTACCTTGAACAAAATTAACCAACTTAAGTTATTTAAATGCATACATACATATGTATGTGTATATATAATAGTTCAATCTACATTTTTATTTTTGTTGACCCTAAGGGTTTGATTTTGGTGATTAACAAAACTTATTTATGACTTAAATTAAGCAAATGATATTTTTGCTAAGATTCCGTAATACAGAGGAAGCAAAAAGGCTTCAAAGGAATAAAAGAAACTTAAGAAGATATGTTTCAAACTTCAAAGGAAGGTATAGAAGTTTTGAAGGTTGCAGCCGGTATGCTAGCCACCTACAGTATCACCTCTGGGGTTCCAAGGAGATACGTTCTCACTGGACTATCGTAGCTGATATGGCATCCGCCAGTGATGTCACGCAGCTTATTGGTGTAGTCACCTGTGTTGCATTTGCCACTCAAATGGTTGGAAATCTATGTGGCACTACAACAACTATATTGTAATGGTCTTCTTCCAAATGATCCAAAACCTCCCCAGAAGATATAAATAGAAAATCTATAGAAGGGAAACATGAGGCTTTATGCTGCCAAGTGCTAACAACGAATCCAACACAAGTAACTCATTCAAGTATCTCAAGGGCAGTCACTCAAAAGTACTACCAAGATCAAAGAGCTTTAAGGCTATATCACTTTTATCTCAAAGGAGTTTGAACCACTATAATGTGCTTAATGTTTTATCTTTTATATTTGAGCTTTAACTATTTGTACATCTTAGCCTAAATTAGAGACATTTCCTTGTACACTTTGTATTTGTAAAAGGGAGTTGCTGGTAAGCTCTGGAAACTAGTATTGTATGAGTTTGTTGGTGAGCTCAGAGGAGAACAAACATTGTATGAGTTGTTGGTGAGCTCAAGAAAAATGAATAGTGTATGAGTTTCTGGTGAGCTTAGTAAAATCAACTTGTAAGAGTTATTTATTAGCTCGAGAAACCAAGGGAGGTATGATTTCGCATATTGATAGTGAAACCTAAAGTTGGGGAAACCTTGGAGAGTGGAGTAGGTGCCAAGGGGGGCCGAACTACTATAATTCTTTGTGTTCTTATTGTTGTGTATGCTTTCACTACATTCTATTTTCTACACTTGCACATCCCATCTATTTTTTCCATCTTGCTTGGATTTTTCACTTTCCATACACCCTGAATACCTAACAATTGGTATCAGAGCAGGGCACTAAAATTAGGATTCATTGTTTTATCTTTACCTTAGTGTGATCTTGTATGACAAACATTTTTAGTGGAATCAAGGAGGGTCAATTGACCATTAGACCTTCATATTTTGATGGAAAGCATTATAACTATTGAAAAATGAGCTTGAAGTACTTTTTGATTTCCAATAGTTTTAAGTTGTGGAAGATTGTACAAGAAGAAGTGATGGTCTTCACTTCAAAAGAGAGTTGATGGACTAACTAGGACATTAAAGCAGTTCAATTAAATGCCAAAGCTAAGAATGTTTTATATTGTGCTCTCTCCTTCTGAATTTGAGAAGATATCCTCATGTATCTAAGGAAATTTGGAACTATTTACAATCCTTCTGAATTTGAAAAGATATCCTCATGTATCTAAGAAAATTTGGAACTATTTGCAAATAGTTTATAAGGGGACGAGCCAAGTGAAAAAAGCTAGGATTAATTTTCTTGTCCAAGAATATGAAGTGATCTGTATGTTTAGTAACAAGTTTATTTCTGATATGTTTTCTATATTTTTGAGACTCATTAATAGCCTAAACAATTTAGGCCATGAGATTGCTTGTTCACAACAAGCTAAAAAGATTTTAAGGTCTCTTTTAGATGATTGGATGCCCAAAGTTATAACAATTGAGAAGGCCAAAAATTTGAACAAACTCTCCATTATAGAACTGATGAAGTCATTGATGACCCATGAAGTGTTGAAGAATGAGAAGGAACAAAAGAAAATGAAGTTAGTTTATAGCCATAGAAGATCAGATTCTTCATGTTTTGAGGGAGAGGAAGAAGATGTAGAAATCATAAAAACCCCCTTTAAGTAGATTAAAAATCTACTAAAGAAGAAGAAAAAAGAAAAAATATAAATTTAGTAAAACATTATACATGTGAAGAAGAAGAAGAAAATGTAAATGAAAATATAGAAAGATAAGAAACACATTTATATATAATTGCTTTCCAATTAGAGTCATAATAGGAGTAGAAGTAGCTCCTCAACCCAAAAGAACACAAAAACATCAATTCGCTTCAAGATGCTGAAAGCTAGGTAGATAAAGGTATTGTTTTTTTTTTTTTTTACTTCAAACTCTACATTATATTTCATTTCATTTTAGCCTTCATACCTTTATCTCTCATAAGAAAATAATCTTGCATATGGGTATGCAAGAAGTGATTAAAAGACAATCATCTACTGCTTGGCCTAAAACGAAAAGCATATGAGCTAGATGAATTTAGTTTAAATATGAGAAATAAAGCTATTAGATTATCCATGATAGGGGGAGTATGGAGTTTAGGATCATGCATTGTTAAGGGAGAACAGTTCAAACCCTCATACTAGTGATTAAATGTGAATCCCTTATCCTCTAGACCTTTTTAATTATTACAAAATAAGGGAGAATGTTATGACTTGTTGTATTTTAGGACAATGATATAAAGAGGGATAGAAGGAGAGATTGAACTTTTAAAAGTTTTGAATGTGGACCAATCTTAGCATAATGAACTATAAGGAAACAAACTTCTATAAGCTTATTGAATGAGATAGATAGGGGAGTTTACTTGGTTCATTAGCATTATTTTTATTAATACAAGTAATATAGTTTTCTCATTTTTAAAAAGGGGGAGAATGTTGAACTTAAGAGTCTGATTTTGATAATTAACAAAACTTATTTATGACTTGAATTAAGCAAATAATATTTTTTTGCTAAGATTTAGTAATTCAAAGGAAGCTTCAGAAGAAGCAAGAAGGTTTCAGAGGAAGAAAGGAAGCTTAAAAAGACGCATTTTGAATTTCACAAGAAGGTTCAAAAGTTCTAAAAGTCACAGCCAATATGGTAGTAGCCTGCGATATCGCTTACAGGGTTCTAAGGAGATATGTTCTCACTAGATTATCACAACTGATCTACGGTATTGCTTGGGACGTAATCGCCTGCAATGCACCTATCACTCCAACCATCAAAAGTCTATGTGGTGCTGCAATAGCTATATACAATGGTCTTCTTTTAGACGGTCCAAAACCTCTCGAAAGATATAAATAGAAAATTCATTAAAGAGAAACATGAGCCTTCATAGTTCTAATTGCTAATCATAAATCAACATTCAACTATTAATCACGAATCAAACACAAGTTACTCATTTAAGTTTCCTAAGTACATTCACTCCAAGGTGCTACTAAGATCAAAGAGCTTCAAGGTTACATCATTTTCATCTCAAAGGAGTTCGAATCACTATAATGTTCTTAATGTTTTATCTTGATAGTTGAACTTTAACTTTGTATACGTCTTAGCTTAAGTTAGAGGCATTTTCTTATACATTTTGTATTTGTAAAGAGGAGTTATTGGTTAACCTGGAAACCAATGGTGTATGAGTTTGTTGGTGAGCTTAGAGAAAAACCAACATTATATGAGTTATTAGTGAGCTTAAGAAAAACCAACAATCTATGAGTTTCTAGTGAGCTCAGTAAAACCAAGTTAAAAGAGTTCTTGATTAGCTCTGAAAACCAATGTAGGTGTAATTCCATATGTCGATAGTAGAACCCAAGGTTGGGAAAACCTTGAAGAGTGAAATAGTTGTCATGGGGTCGAACTACTATAATTTCTTGTATTCTTATTATTGTGTGTGCTTGTGTACTTCGGCTGTATTCTATTTGATACACTTGAACACCTCATCTGTTTCCCCCATCTTGCTTGAATTCTTGCTTTGCTATACACCCTACGTATCATAGCAGGTTGGACCTAACAATCTTTAGTTCTCTATCTAGGTAATATAAAACATGTATGTATTTTTATTCTATTATGCTTTTTTTTAATTGGTTTACTTTCTAATATATTAGAAGTAAACTTAGAATTATTGATTTTGAACTAAAAGAAAATCGACCTAACCATAAAATAAATAGTGTAGGGTTAACATCTAATAAAACTGACCTAAAACTATGATAAGGTGGGATTTTTGGAAATAATGTAAAGATATGGTTCCACCAAAACCAAAATTATAAAAATTAAATATATAGTGAAGAATTTATAAAATGGATCATATTTTCAATGTGAAAATTTATTATATTTGTATGATCAAATAAAATATGTTTAACAATTTATATGATATAAAATAATATACATATCACTTTTGGTCCTTAAATATTTCACTAGTCAAAATTTATTTTTTTGGGAGTTTGCTTTCATGTGACCCACCAATTATCTAATTAAAAAGATTTTTTATTAGCAGAAAAAATTATATTTAAAATATTTTATATAGTTGAATATAAATCTTGGATACCATTTGCATAAGAAATTATGTTTTAAATATTTTATATAATTAAATTATAAATCTTGGGCGTTGGTAAAAGAATGGTTGCGTGCGTTTCCCACTTTCGAGGGGTTTGCCGACCAACCAAAATGTTACCGTCACCTTCCTTGTCTATTCTCACGGTGACTCCTTTTAGAATGGACGATCCGGATGACACTTCAAAATTCCATCGGCCTACAGTTCGACCGCGTGGAAGTTTCAACTCGGTCGGCTGTATTGAATCACAACATCTATTTCTAATTATTAATTCTCGCTCACAAGCTTATGAGATATCATTCTATACTACCGCAGTCGCTTTGCTTTCTAATCCTTGGCATCCAGTCAATCAGCCCCAATTTTTTGACCTCATTCCCTTCTCTCCTGCATCTGGCCAAGGATAGTTTACATTTCTTTTATCTCTACAAAAATGTAAACTATTTACGAAAGGTTATTTACGAAAATACTCTTTAGTAAAAGTGATTTACGAAAATGCCCTTCAGTTGGGCTTGCAAAAAATGCCCTTCAGTAGCATCCCGCCTCGCGAAACAAGTTTTGTGCACACTTTTAAGGGGATTTACGAAAATGCCCTTCAGTTGGGCTTGCAAAAAATGCCCTTCAGTAGCATCCCGCCTCGCGAAACAAGTTTTGTGCACACTTTTAAGGGGATTTACGAAAATGCCCTTTAGTAGTTGCAAGCAAGCCTTGTATCCGCATTTAACGAGCGTGGAAAACAAAACGCTGTGTTAAGCTTAACAAACATATTTCAATAATTAAATTAAAATTCAGTGAAGCTTACACTAAGAAATTTAACTTTCAAGCCTTACTGAAAAATTAAGTTGATTAATTAATCAAACGGTCATTCATGCTTAATACTTGTATTAAAGAGCTTCTGACTGAAAATGTTTTAAATTTTTATACCTTATTAAAACAAATTATTTATTTATAAAAGTTTGACGTGAAAATTGTAGATAATCTAAATTTTAAAAGGAGAGTTGGGTTAAGGTTAGAATTTAGGATTTGGAAATATAGTTATGGTTAGAGTTGGCTCCAATAGCCAAAGTTGCACTATTAAAGATAGTATTAAGGTAGGTTCTCTTTTAATGATTGGGTAGATTTTGAACAACCTGTTCGACCCACATAAAATTTAGGTAGGTCAGGTTTCAAGTTTGGGTACCTTGAACAAAATTAACTAGCTTAAATTATTTAAATATATATATATATAAACTAATTCTATTTATATTATTATCTTTAATTATCTATCTAGGTAGCATAAAACATGTATTTATTTTTAATCTAATATGCCATTTTAATTTATTTACTTTCTAATATATTAGAACCAAACTTAGAATTAATCAATTTTAATTTGAAATTGATCTAACTTGACCTTAAAACAAATAGTATGGGTCAACCTTTAAGTGAACTGGCTTAAAAATATGGTAAGGTAGGATTTTTGGAAATAAGGTAAGGGTAAGGTTGACCTTGACCCGACAATAACCAACCCTAGTAGCCCCTAAATACGTCATGACCATTTATATAATTGGAAAACCTATTTTAATAAGTGAAATATTTGTATGCAATTTGTTACATCAAATATTTTGATACAACCTCACCATATTCGCCCACATTAATATTTTTATTAGATCTAAATTAACTGTATTATTTACATATGCATATATATGAATATGAAAATCACCTTGATTGAAAATTCATACCAAATTACTATCGAATTATGTGATTTTAGATCGCTCTGAAATGTTTTTATTGCTATGACCCACCTGAATTCCTAATTAAGGTAATTTTTATACTAATAATTAAATATATAAAAATAAATAATATTGTAAATTTGAATCTAATAAAAACATCATGCTAGGCTCCAATGATAGGGTTGCATAGAAATATTTGGTGTGAACTTTCCTATATAAATATTTTCCTTTTTAACCATGCATGAAAATATAAAAAAACTATGGTATAATTACAAAATGATTTTAATAGTCAATTAAAAGGATGAGTAGCATTAAAGTGCGATTCTAGTAAATGACAACCTCTATAAAGGAACAAAGGAAGTCTTTGAATAGAAACAAAATTTTCTTTCCAAGGATCATGAGATGTATATAAAATAAATAAAGATAAACAAGTTTTTTTAGACATGGGGATTTTAGTAAAAGAAATAAAAGAAAAAGAAAAAATATATAGTTATTAAGGTAAAGATAATATTAAATAAAAAAATTTTCTTTTACCCAAGTTTCCTTGTTTGGTTAAGGGTTTCTTTGGCCATGCATTTGGAATAGTAAAAAGCATGTTTAGAACTCTAAAAGTGTTTTGCCATTTTCTTATTGGATAGAAAATCAACATATTGTGTGTTTACTTTGAGGGAAAAAATAGGTAAAAGACTTCATATGAAAAATATTATGGATTTTCCTAATGTAAGTGCACGTGTCGTCAACAAGTAATAAAGTAAAAGTAAAAGATTGTTCCCAAGAGGACCGTTGTTACCAACTACCAAATTACTCTAATTCTAAATTTTGTTTGAATAATCGAATAATAGTAATAAGAGAGAAAAGAAAAAAATCTAAACTAATAGAAACTGAAAAGAATGAGAATCTAGACAAGTAGAAAATCAATGATTAAGACATCTAGGGTTTAAGAGTTAACCGGATTAATCTTATTCAATTTTCACCTAGTTTAATCAATCAATATTTATTCCTATGTTGATAACAAATTTCTCTTTTTTTAATGTTAATCATTGTCAACCAATAACAATTTATCTTAGTTAGCAAATTTCCTACATAATTAACAATAAGAAATTCATAGTGTTATAGAAGCCTCATGGATATCTCTATCTCATGGCAATATTATGGTATTTAATCATAGTTTAATTCAATTATTGCTTCTTAGCCTCAAATTGAATCACAAATTATGATAAAAGGGCATGAACACTTCTCAAGCATTAAACTCAGATTAAACACTCTGGGAAGATAATGAATAAATATTTAATTGAATTAAGCTGAATAAAACTTAATATTCATAATTCAACTACATTGTTGCCCTAGAATAAAATGTTTAGCTCAAAATTTAATTAAAAAAACCATAAATACTATCTCAAACATGATCAAGAAAAAAAGAAAAAGAATTAAAAGAACATTGAGAATTGATGTAGAGTAGGGTTTCTCCAAGTTGCACTCTCTTCCTTCCACAATAGTCACTCTTCCTAATTTCCTTATTAGATCTCATCTCTTGCCACAAATATTTTGGATGTGTCCTGAAAAAACCCAGAAGTAGGGTTTTAGTACACTCATCCATGTATTGCACCAACTCTTATGTATAGAAATCATCTTCAAAGAATAACTCAAACTTCAGCACAAAAAGATATCTTCCTAAAAGCTTCAATGCATAAAAATTGAATTTCTAAAATTAAATTAAGTTACCGCACATCATGGATGGTACGGCACCCAACCTCTATCCACGATCCTCTTTGAAATAGAGTTGCAACTGTTGTGATGCCCACATGCTAATGATGATTTCATTCCTCTAAAATAACTCTTCTGAAGCTTTAATTCTTCCTCTAGACATGATTTTGAAGACTTTTAGAACCTCTGAACATGACTCCGAAAGTCCCAACACCAAGAATCTGTCCTCAATCTGTAACCTTCTAAAAACTTCAGATTTCTTTGCACTTGTTTTTGAATTTTTCAAATTCCTCTAAAACCTCTGAAACCATGTCAAAAGTGCATTGCCTATTGGTCCCATTCTAAACGTATGTCAAGAGAAGTGGTGAATTGAGCTTTTGAAAATTTTATCCAAATATAAATTTAATGTGCCAAAAAGAATGAAGAATAAATCATGTGGCATAATTACATGGTTTGGCCCATAACATAGTACCTACTATTGGTTTTACAAGCTCACCAACAAACTTATATAAGATCAGCAAGCCCCTTGCTGTCTCATACAAAGAATGTTGTACAATAAAAATGCCTTTTACATAGACTGATTTGTATAGAATTAAAATATAGCAAAAATAAATGTAGATCAATAAATATAGAGTATATTAGACTCCCATATGTTGTTGCAGAGATTGAGCTTTTAATGTAGATTATGTTTTGCATGGTGAAGTTAGAAGAAAAACTTTAAAGTTGAGTAAATGCTCTGTAAGCTCTTTCTGAAAATTTCTCTAAAACTCAAACTCTATGGACTCCTTTTAAATTGAGATTCAAAATCTTTCCATTGGAGAAGACGATGTTCATTAAATATGAGCGAATCAATAGGATTTTCTACCTATTGAAGCATTCTCATGGTTTCGTCAGTTTGAATGCTCTCTACTATGTCTGTAGTAAGCAACTATGTCCGAAGTTAGGATTTTGGACTTACTTGAATTGTTTAGCTTACAATAGATGTCTTTTGGCTATTTTTGAAAGTGAATTACCATGTTCAAAGTTAATATTTCAAACTTAGAAGACACATGAATTGCCTTGGCCACATGACTGAATTCTAGCGATGTTTGAAAGTGAGCTGGTGATGTCTGGAGTTAAATTTTGGACTGATCGACTTTAGCAATGATAATGTCCGAATCTTAGTAGTTAGAATTTTTGGACTTAGACTTCTAGTGTCTTGGCTTCTCTCTTCAATAGTGTCCGAACTTGGCTCTGTTATGTTTGAACTTGACTTTGCAATGTCCAAATTTGGCTTTAAAGTTCCAGCATTATTTCTGTCCTAGCTTGGGCATCTATCTGATTTACTTTGATAGTGATTTGAGGCTATGTCCAAAGTTACTTTGAAGCTTATCTACGATGCCTACCATAATCTTTGAGCATTTACATTTTCTTCCTCTGATAAATAGTGGATCTTCTTTCTGATATGGTCTTGTATGCGCTGTCTACTTATGTTATTTCCTTGACATACTATTCATTACTGCATACTTAGGAAATTTTGATCAGTAGCTTAAAATGTTCTCTCACGTGCTTTTGTTCATCATCAAAACTTGGTTGGCTAAACATATTCATCATCAAAATCAATTTAAGTAAAAGATGTTTGGTTCAACATCGCTGACCTCTGAAAATGCTGTTGAAACTTGACCATGTTTGCTTCTAAAGCCTCTGAAGTACCTTCCGAAACTTGTTTTCTTCCCTTGGATGTTCCTTTGAAAGAGTTTAGAACTTCAAAACTTGTTTTTGAATTGTTTATATTTCTCTGAAACTCTTCTAATCATGCCTCTAAATCCCATAATTTGATTGCAAAAATTCCTATGTAAGCTTCTTTTAGAGGTTTTGAAACTTCTCTCGAGAGCCTCTAAAGCTTTTGAATTCCAACTAAAACGCCTTTAGAACTTCTGCACTTGCTTTTGTTTTTAGATTCTTTTGTAAGCTTCTTTAGAAGTTATGAAACTTCTCTTCAAAGCCACTGAAGATCATGTTGAAGAGTCCAATATCTCATTTCGAAAGGTCTGAAACATACTTCTAAACATTTAAAGCCTTTTTGGCGCTAGCTAAAAATGCCTACAGACATTCAGAAGTTATTTTTAGAGATTCTGAAGTCTCTTCTTTTAGCCCGCTGAAACCCCTTTAAATCGTCCGAAGTTATTTTTAGAGGCTCCAAAACTCTAGAAGTAGTTTTGGTATTTTGGCCATAAATTTCTCGTTTGATGTTGAAATCATCTATTGCTTAGTGAATTAGAAAGATAATTCAAAGGGATAAAACTTTCATGTTGAACACTTTCTCTGAATTACCCTCCATCTATTGATAAAAATTAGCTATAATAGATGCCTTTATCATATTCAGCTACTTTTTTTATAGATTTCGATTCCTGGAACAAAACTAACTTCATCAAGTGAAATATTTAATTGGATGTGATTATAAACCAATAAAATCATGCCAATTAAGGATCCAAAGCATGTGAATTTAGGAATTAAAATATGATAAATTATGAGCTTATCAAATACCCCCAAACTTAGCTTTTGATAGTTCTTGAACAAAATAGCAACCCGAACTCATAAAATAGTTAGGTTAGTCTCTCTCAAACAATCAAGAATAGGCCAAACAAATTACTCATGCATATATAATTTAGAAATCATTCAAGATACTTGCCAAGTAATCACATGAAACTCACGCTTCATCAATCCCTTCATGAGTGAGAATGTGTGTGTGTGTGTGTGTGTGCTTTGTCAATCTCATGCTATATGCATGCTTTTCAATTAATAATATGCAAACCAATGATTCTAATGATCTTCACAAAGCATCCCATAAGCTTGCTTTTTATAATCCATCTCCATTAATGTGGATAACTCTTTTCACTTGGATCAAAAGGTCTTTGTTAAGCTTGTAATCTGGCCTTGGGTTTGGCTAACAAAGAAAAGGAATAAGGATCCACAAAGTAAGAGATTATAAATAAATTACGCATGAATGTTTGCTCTCTTTTTTCTTTTTTATGGGTTGTATTACTATCACGGCCTCTAACTTGTTTTCTTTTGAATTCATTGGGATGTGATTCCCTCAATTAAAGGATGAATCCTTTTTAATTCTTTTCTTTTTATCCCTTTTTCTTTCCTTTTTGGCAATCTTCTTTTGAATACCCTTAAACTTATCTTCTTTTGCTCTCTTATAACTCTCTACAATCATGTGTATAGAATATGTCTCTTAATAAGTCAAGCATGGTTTTTCAAGATGAAAGGGTCTGGATGATGAGGCTAAAGAAAGAGACGTTGAATGGTGATCCTTTACATGCTTTGCATATGTCATTCTTTCATTAAGGCTCAATGAGGACACTAGTGATAGTGAATATACTAGGTTAGCTTGAAAGGCTCAAATTTATCAAAGAATGCCTAAATCATCTCCAAGTAAACATGTTATCTAAAATTTTTCCTTGAGGGATAATCGAACAAGTTATAGCATGCTCATATCAATCAAAATATATTATTGAATTCATAATATAAGGTGCTTAATAAAATTTTCATCATTCATGGAAAAGGACTTATCATAAGAATCATTAAATCACAAGGTAGCACCTATCTTTCCTCTAAATCATGTCAATGGCTATAAAAACTGAGCATAGGTCACCGATCATCAAGAGAGAATCCATCAATCTAACTTATTCAATATTAACATTTTAGCATAATTTCTCTTGGAAATCCTTATCTAAGACATTAAAAAGTGAAGCTCATTGGAAAAAATTACATCTAAATTTGAATTTTTTTCCAAAATTGAATGTAAATCCCCAAATATCACTAAACTTAAACTAACATTGTCCTCAATGTCAAAATAATGAAAGAAATTTAAGATCATGGGCTTCCCTGAATCAAGTGCATTCTCATCCTCTTCTTTGGAATTGACTTGGCATCATCTTTAATTTTCACTCACAATTATACTAACCCATTGTGCCTTTGTTCTCATTTGAAATAGTGTTGATGAAGCTTTTCACACTCTGAACATTGAAACTTGTTGAAGTAAATGGATCTTCTGAAGTTTTTGGCAGTTTTTGATGTTGTAAATTTTTTTTCTTAATTCTGCATGCCTTAGAACCTCTGAAGTTAAACTTCA